>NTPY01000225.1:55692-101755 GCA_002922825.1 Brachionus calyciflorus | reverse complement strand
ATCTAATGCTAAATTTAGATAAAAAAAGAAGACTTGAGTATCTTTTTTTAATAATTTTTTATACCGAAAATTAATTTTGAGCATAAGAGCATGAGCATAAACTTCAACTTGCCTTATTAAATGGACTTTTTTAAAGCAGTGTTTAAATCCAGCAACGGGATTTTTTCAAATCAAAATAAATAAAACTTGACCTTTTTTACATTTAAAAGAACTGTATTTAAATGGAAAAGTAAAATGGAGTTGTCAAAATTTTTCATTTAAAATATATAAGTTCGTCATATCTTAAGTAGTTTTTTTATTTATTAAGTAGCATCAAATTTGATTAAAAAATTTTAAGAAGCTAATAACAAATTTTTTATATGAACTTGAATTATTTCTTTCTAAAAAATAAAATTCTAAGTAAAATTTTTAGGATTCTAATTTTTTCCCTAAAAAGCTCTGAATTTGGCCAAGTTTGGCATAATTTATGCAAGTGCAAATTTTTTTTCTTGAAAAGCTCTGAATTGGCATAATTTGCCATAAATTATGAAATCAATTATTTTTTCCTTGAAAAAGCAAAAACGCAATAGACTGAGCCTACGGCTCAGGATAAAACTATAAAACTTTGCTTTTATTTATTAAGTTTTTTAAGAGCTGGTATATTTTATTCTTTTTATAGCTAAATTAATACGGTTTTTATTTTACAAATAAAAAATCAAACAATTAATATTGGACATTAACAGACAAACAACTAGTTAAACTTATTTACATAATTTCTTTTTACAAATTTTATCGACTTTGAACTTAGAAATGAATAAATTAGGGAAATTTGAATGTCTCAGTTTTTTTTGAAACGAAAAAAATATAAATAAAAATTCTCGGTATATTCTCGTATCCCGGAATTACTCACCAAAAGGGCCGGATAAAAGAGGTTTGACTGTATGTTCTTTTTATATTTTTTTTAAATTTTTCTTTATGTAAAAATACAACAACGCCACCTTATTTGACGGGGCGTTGAGAAAGTGATCGGAAACAGGCCTCAGCATTAGACTCAATAAATAAATAAATAAATTAGAAGACTAACATCTGCTTAGAATATCTGGATTTAGAAAAAAATCCACATTTTAATTAAACTCTTATAGCTGGGTTCCGTCTGATAAATCCAATTTCCCACTGAGTTCCCTCTGATATTTCTCTTATTCTTATTTACTATAAAATTCATGAAATCACCTCATGAATGGCCACAACATTCGAACTATTTCATCTGTCAGGACACCGTCCTTTCATCTTCAAAAACTAACTTTCTTACACAAAGTGAATTTTTTATCAGTTTATTAAATACGTTTTTATTATTTTTGTAATCGTTTTTTATTAATTTAATTTTAAAAAAAATTTTTTTTATCGACAAAATTATTTAAAACCTTCATTCGGTATTGATATTATACTTAAATTTTGATTTTTAGAGCTGCGCTTAAAATTAGAATTTAAATTTTTTAATTAAAAAAATAATTAAATTAATTATTTAAATAATTGTTTAAACTTAATTTTTAAGGCTGCCCTTAAATCCAAATCTCAATTTTAAGATTTTCTTCATTTTATTTTTTAATGCTGGGTTTAAATCTCAAATTCGGGTTTTAACCCGGCATCTATTTCCAGTTTTCGGTAGTTAAAAACGCATTAAAACCCGAATTTCGAGTTTATTTGCATGGTCGATTAATTAGGGACTTTATAACATGGGATCGATGGTACGTAGCCCGTGGGGCTAAACCCGAATTTCGGGTTTAAGGGCACGGGTTTGTTTGCAAGGGTATACGGTAGCTCGACTTCAAAAAATATTGATATTCTAACTGTTTTTTATTTGCTATTTTACTTGATCAAAATTCCTGGATTTTACTCTAAACATATGACAAAAATAAGCATTGCAATTATTTTCTTTTTCGAATGTTTATTTGAAACATTTCGGCTAAATCTATTTATTATGAGCTGCTATTTTGATTCACATTATAATTTTGTTTAACAAATGTTAAAGGGATGAAAATACAAAATTAATTTGTCGGATGATTTATTTATACATATTTATAAACAAACGGTGTTTTTCGTTTATATTATACAAATATAAAAGGGTGCTTAGACAAATTTAGAATATAGAGAGGGGAAAAATCTTAAAATAGCTTAAAAAAAATTTTCGAGGTTCTATATCAGACATCATGTTTATTAGCTGGTACAGTTTCATTAAAATCTATACCAGATCTTCCTATGTTTCTATTTTTTTGAAAATAATTTGAGTTTATTTAATTAATTTTTATTTTTGTTTCTTCTAAATTCAGATAAGTAGTTTTAGAAAGCTTTTTATATTATTATAGAATCTCTTATTTCAATTTTAAAAATAAAAAATTAAGTAGCGAGAAAGAACTAAATCTATAATTTTTTTAAAGTCTATTTTTTCTAAAAATTATAAGGTATGACTTAAACGAAAAATCTATTACAGTCGAGTCGCTTTAATCCGAATAAAGATAGTCCTAAAAATTTGAATTTTACCAAAAAACGAAAATTCGAAAATTTTACAGATATATTTAAAAGTTTGGATTTAACAAAATTAGTTAAAAAAAATTAACAAAAAAGACTTTGGATTGAGTTAAAAAAAATTAAAACTGATTAAAAAGGAAGAAAAAGCATTGAAAAATGTTACAAAATGTTACAAAATTTAATCTAATTAACAAAATACAATATCTATTAATATTCGGATTAAAGTGTATTAAGCTGATAAACTGTTTTTTTACTTTCACTTTGATTCACTAATAAGGACATTGTCAAGAATATATCTAAAGATTGATTGACAGTAAGTTTTGAACAAAAACGACACAAGAAAGGGTTTGATTTTTTTGGTTTACAACCCAAACCATACAACGAGTAAAGTGCTTCTTCAACAGTTTTCCACTTGTTCTCCAAAAACTCATTAATGTAAGCTTGGTTTCCAAGTGGTAAACCAAGATATTTAAAGAAACATTAGGTATTATCTTACCGTTTATAATAAATTTGGAGTCGAAATTTACGATTATCCCTTGATTCTTTGACTTAAAATGGTGGTCAATACCGGATTACCTTGTTTAAGAATGCCCCCCTTAATACCCAATATTACATGTGTGATGCACGCACCTACTTAGGCTTCACAATGTTATAAAAAAAGTTTAAAGATGCAATTAACCTGATGTGTAATTTCCGGTAAAAGAGGGCGTTTTTTACCAAATATTCATTTAAAAACGCATTGTTTATAATCGAAAACCTTGGATTGATGCGTCATTCTTATTTGAGCTAAAAAAAATGATTATAAAATAGTTTTTTCTAATCTTGACTAAAAGAGCAGGCTTATTAAAAAAATATAAATATTTAAAAATATTAAAAAAAATATTTTTTCAAGTATAGATGCTGCTTTTTTGATTGAAAAAATTTTATTTTCATAGATTCACCTAAAAAAATAAAATTTTTTTTTTGGTTTGTGTTGACCATAATTTTAATACCTTGTTGGTACTATTTTTTTTAAAAATGGCATATATGTTCTTGATGAATTATTGGAATTTTCCTCTGAAACGAAAGTAACATTAGTTTGATCTTACACGTATACTATGAAAAAAAAACAAATTCATACCGTTATGAAAATAAGTCGTTTTAACAAGCCTTTACAATTATTGACTAAAAATAAAAAAAAAATTTTATTTTTTTTAGGTGAATCTATGAAAATAACATTTTTTCAGTCAAAAAAGCAGCATCTATACTTGAAAAAATATTTTTTTTAATATTTTTAAATATTTATATTTTTTTAATAAGCCTGCTCTTTTAGTCAAGATTAGAAAAAACTATTTTATAATCATTTTTTTTAGCTCAAATAAGAATGACGCATCAATCCAAGGTTTCGATTATGAACAATTCAAGACTCTTAGACTAAGACTTGGCTATACTTGACTTCGTTTTTCATTATTTGTTCAAATTTATATTTTGCCTATGTTTTTAATTTAAAAGGTTTTGACATCATAATTTAGTGTTAATTGATGAAAGAAAAGTAATGAGCAAATTAAAAGTTTTTATGGGTCAAGGTCTTAATTTTTTTTTCAGAAGACGCTGATTCTCTATTTAATTATTTTCCATTGTGAAACATCGTGAAATCAACTCTTATCACCCTCCTTTTGGTAAAAGATCAAATTTAGAAATTCTAGGTAAAAAGTATGATGGAAATAAAATCCAATTGAATTGTATGGTGTTTTTAAGAATTGTATAAAATTATGTTCGAAAAAGAAGAGACCGAAAAAATGATAGGATGCTAGTTTTAATCTGTGGTTATACACTAGATTATTTATCAAACGTGATGAAGAAGAAAAAAATTGGCGCATTCGAGCGATAGTAATCTCAATTTTTAAAATAAAAAAAAGACATTTTAATCGATTAAAATTAATCATAAAAATAAAAATGAAAAATATTATTAGGGAAAAAACTTTATTAACAATTCGTGACGTTTCGGTAAAGCGAAGTTACCATTATCAAGCTGTTAATTTATCTAAAAGGAATTAATAGGATAAACAAGAAACATAACATAACATAGAAATTTGAAAATAAAAATTAAAAATAAAAATAATAGAAAAAAAAATTATAATATTTCAAATTTGAAACGTATGATTTTAAGTGGGGTATTTTTGCAATTATATGTAATTGCAAAAATTTATTTGCGAGTCATTTTCCATTCAAATCGTGTGTACCCAAGAGTCACATTTCCAATTTAATGGAGAATATTTCGATCAAACTGACGGGGTAGCCATGGGCTCACCCCTTCTTAGACACCTTGGTTAAGAGAAGTTTAGGTAAATTCACAACAACTATTTTCCATAAAAAGACCTTTACTGGAGTGTACCTAAATTGGACTAGTCTTACAGCTAGGAAATACAAGATAGGTTTAATTTCATGTTTATTAAATCGGATAGAAGCTATATGCAGTGAAAAAGTGACATAATTGTTGAAAAGCAGAAGTTAAAAACTATTCTTCTAATGAATCAGTACCCTCAAAATATAATCGAGGAAGAGTTTAAACATTTTGATAAAAATCAAAACAAGCAGAAAACATTGATAGCAGTATCGAGATAAAAAGGTATATGGTATTACCTTATTCGAACAATAAGTGTGAAGATTTTGTGAGGCGATTGAAAAAATTGGTCGTTAGCAATTTCCTCTTAGTGAATTTCAATGTTGCGTACCAGACGCCAAAAACAATTGCGAGTCATTTTCCATTCAAAGACAACATCAAAACGAATGAGGATAAATCACTCGTTGTATATAATATCAAATGCAAAAATTGTGAGGCTAACTACATCGGTAAATGCAAACGAATATTATCGTATCGAATTAGTGAACACAAGAAGTCAAGTGAGTCTTCGTGTTGCCAACATGAGTCGAACACTGGACACACTATGGATTATGATAATATTGAAATCATCGATAAAGCTGATACTGATATGAAACTACGTTTAAAATAATTGTTACACATTCTTAAACGTAAACCGTCTCTTAACAAACAGTTAAACTCTCAGTCTAACTACGAGATTAAAACTCTCATTATTCAAGCGTATCCGCAACATCGAAAAACTAGCGTTTAGTGGGGTTGCAATTACATATAATTGCAAAAATACCCCACTTGATTGTCTTAAGAACTGTCTTAAGAACGAAAAAATGCCTAATTTTAGTCGAATAAATTTAGCAAATGGTGAATTAAATGGAAATTCTCGATTTGTTAATTCAATTCGAAATGAAGTTACGCAAAAAGATTTCAATAACAAATATAAATGTAGAAAGAAAAATTGGCAAACTATTCAGAAATTGGAGAATAATGAATTATGAACAACGGCGTAGACTTGACCTTTTAGTAGACGAGCGTTTTCAATCGTTAAGAGACGAACTAACAAAAACTCATAATTTAAAACTCGAAAAATTATGAAGTAAGCCGTTCGCAAATATCAATGAAAAAAACATTACCAAACGCACTAATAATGACGAAATGGTCGAAAAAACCAATACAGCTGATGCTTTCTTTAATCTTTCAAGTAGAGTTCTAAGTCCAACAGAAGAAACTTTGCTTCGTAAAGGTCTAAAATTCGGCATAAAAAACAATAAGGTTGATCAATACGAAATTTTAGCACGTTTCGAAGATTTAGCACAATCACTTGACCGTATGGAAATAGCTGAAAAAGACGATGAGTTGAGAGCAAATCTAAACTCAAAGAATGCTTTTTTCCAACAACTACAAATAATGTCAAATGAATTTATTGAACTTTCGAAGAAGTCACTTGACAACTTAACCGACGAAGAACACAAGGATCTCGCAAATGATAAGTCAATTATTATTTCAAAAGCTGACAAAGGTAACGCTGTTGTCATACAAGACGTAGACACATATCGAAACAAAGTCAGTGAGATCCTGAAGACCACAGGTAAGTTCAAAACTTTAAAGAAATATTTGACAAAAACGCGTGAAGCTAGTCTTCAAAAATATTTAAAATTCAAAAATATTTTATATTACTAAGTCTTATAATTGGATCGAAGATAAATCGATAACGAGAAAATATTACCTGCATGTTGAAATTAATTAATTTTAGTTCATTTTTTTGCTGTAAATAATTAGTTTTTGTCGAAAATAATTTTTTTTTTGTCGAGAATAATTAGTTCGAATTAAACAGTTGAAAATAATTAATTTTTGTTTATTTTATTTAGTTTATTTACAAAATATTTAGTTATTGTTGAAATTAATTGAAATAAAAAAGGATAAATTTTATTCATAAAATTAAATAAATTCATTGCCTTACTAAACATGCTTTAGCCTTTGCTGGTCTTCCAGATTTTGCTTTAGGAGCAATAGCTTTTTGATTATACTTTAGTGGCATTACTACTAGCTTCTGATTTACTGCTAAAGATATTATGTGAGAGCAATAATAATTCTTAAAAAAAAAGTTACAAGTAAATCTACTACTTGACCAATCTTCAGTATTTAAATTGACCCTTTTACTAGCTGATTGAAACGAGATTAACTTATCAAAATTAATTTTTTTATCGTTTTCTAGTTTCTTGTATCGTGAATTGACGTAGTCGACATTCAATAAGATAGAATCAGACTTGTCTAGTAGAATAAAATTCTCAGAATTACCTATTTTTTTGATTAAAGCGTTGCCACTATTCAAAAAACTCGAAGCTAGTTTCCAACTTTGTTGAGAAAAGCTCACTGATCCTACAAAAATTTTTTCTTTTAAGGTATATTTTGACCAATGCCTTAGCATATTTTCTAAATTGGATAAAAAAGCATTGACAGAAAGCCTTGTTCTTAATGTATGTATCAACTTTATCTCTCCGTTGATACTTTCCAAGCCATTATCAGTTGATGGAATGTTTACTGAGAAACCTTCGTACCATCCATTATTTCTTGAATTCAACCATTCTGATTCAAAATAATTAAAAAAATTATCAATAATTGGATCCTTTTTGACCATTTTTGAGTAAATAAAGTACATAAAAGTCTAAAATGTTCAGGAGACGGTGATAATTGAATTAAATTTATATCAGTTCGTATTTGGCTTCTTAGACTCTCATCTATCGATTTCGTTCGAGTGTCAATAGCTCGATGTACATGAGCCCAGCACATAACAAGGTTAAATTCATCGATAGATTTATAATTAAATGCATTAATGAAGCCGTTTGTTATTGCCTCAGCTCCATCCGCAATTAATATTTCAGGTTTAAATTCATAATTATAAATAGCTTTTAGTCCTTTTTTGCTGCAAAAAATATAAATTCAAAATCAACGCCAGTTTCTGTTGAACATATACTAATTGTATATGGATGAAATGTTTTTTCTAAATCTGTTGTACCTGTAAAAATTAATTTGACTAATTAGTGAAAGTTAAAACAATTAATTAGAAATAAAGGTAAATTATTTTTCCTGTTAAAAATACTGGAAAATTATGCCAGATTAATTTGTAAGTTGCATCGGCACAAATATGTTTAGTTTTCATACAAATTTTAAACAATATTTTGGTTGAAAAGCTAACTCTAATTGTACTGAGAGAGGGATATTTTTCGTTATAGTGAATTAAAGAATCAATAACGAACGGCTCATGGTCATTGTCAGGTACAATGCTGTTAGCTTCAATCCAACTAGATAAGTCACCATAACTAAACTTGTTTTTCCCAGTTCGTCCTTGAAGTTTAGGTCTCAAAGTGTTATTTAAATAGTTATTTATTTGAAGATTTGTTGGTATCACAATTCCTGGTATATACAAATCATTAGGTAAGTTAGGGTCAGATTCGAATTTTTTAGGTAAATATGGCTCTGATCTGTCTCGCAAAGCCAAGCGTATTCGAGTTGCGGTATTAACAAATGACTTGTACAAAACTTCAATTTGTTTTTTTGTTACTTCATTTATACCTGAGCTATATTTCTCCGACGTATGGTCATGTTCAGTTGAATTATACCAAATTGAAGCCGTATCATCGTCTTGGTGTAACAAAATATAAGCTAGCTTTGGGCATGATTTGCCACCTGAGCAGAAAAAACATTTTTTTAGACCAACTTTTGTTTCTCTATCTCAAAAAAATTTACAAAACGGAGACTCTTCTAATCTAGCAACAGCAGCATCTAAGTTTAAAAATTCCTCAAATTTAATATATGATGCCTTAACCCGTTTACCGTATTCGTTTTGAACCATTTCTTCTTCTTCATCTTCTTGATTAAAGTCATGATTCTCAACCAAAACTTCAACGTCTATTAGTTCATCTTGACTTTTAACACTATCACTTAAAGCTCCAGTTTCAGCTGGTTGGGCATCTTTTGTATAATTATCAAGTCTTTTGACTAAATCGGATTTTTTCCCAGCGTAAGAAAGTTTTAATTTTTTACACTCAGCTTGTAAATCAACCACTTTCCATGAGCAATTATACATTTTTTTTAAAATTTTTTTTATATTTAAAAATTTTATATTAAGTAATTTGGATTAAAATTAATTATTTTAGACAAGCATAAATAAAAAAAAACAGAAATTAATTAATTTCAACATATTTAGTAAATTTATTTTGCTCAAAAAAGAATTTTTATTTTCTCAACAAAAAGTAATTAATTTCGAAGTAGGGGTAATTAACAGCCATCGATAACCGATGGACCTAGGCCAGGTTTTAGAAAAGTACTTTCGGAAAATCATATTTCTGACGAAGTACTTAGGAGAATAACACCTTGTGGATCAAGTTCGGGAGTTATTTACGGGCTTCCAAAAATCCATAAAAAAGTTTCTCCTATTCCACCTATTATATGTGCTATTGGTACATATAATTATAAGCTAGCCAAGTATTTAGACGAAATTTTAAAACCCCTATTGGACGGAAATGAATATATCCTAAAAGACACGTTTGATTTTGTTAATCAAGTGTCTCAGTTAGAACCTAATGAAGATTCTGAAATGTTAAGTTTTGATGTCGAATCTCTGTTCACTAATGTTCCCACGTTAGAGACTATCGAACAGATACTGGACCTAGCTTATAAAGATGGTAAATCTATTTTCCATGGATTGAAAAAAGATGAGCTAAAACATCTGCTTATCGTGTGTACCCAAGAGTCACATTTCCAATTTAATGGAGAATATTTCGATCAAACTGACGGGGTAGCCATGGGCTCACCTCTTGGACCTTTATTCGCGAACATTTTCATATCAGGATTTGAGAAAAAACATATGGTCGAGCTTAAGAATTTAGGTATTAGTTTTTGGAAAAGATATGTAGATGATATTTTTGCTACCTTGAATATCAAAGGTAATGCAAAAAAGTGTCTAGATTTTTTGAAAAAACAACATCCTAATATTAGGTTCACTATCGAACATGAATGTAATAAAAGAACCCTCCCCTTCTTAGACACCTTGGTTAAGAGAAGTTTAGGTAAATTCACAACAACTATTTTCCATAAAAAGACCTTTACTGGAGTGTACCTAAATTGGACTAGTCTTACAGCTAGGAAATACAAGATAGGTTTAATTTCATGTTTATTAAATCGGATAGAAGCTATATGCAGTGAAAAAGTGACATAATTGTTGAAAAGCAGAAGTTAAAAACTATTCTTCTAATGAATCAGTACCCTCAAAATATAATCGAGGAAGAGTTTAAACATTTTGATAAAAATCAAAACAAGCAGAAAACATTGATAGCAGTATCGAGATAAAAAGGTATATGGTATTACCTTATTCGAACAATAAGTGTGAAGATTTTGTGAGGCGATTGAAAAAATTGGTCGTTAGCAATTTCCTCTTAGTGAATTTCAATGTTGCGTACCAGACGCCAAAAACAATTGCGAGTCATTTTCCATTCAAAGACAACATCAAAACGAATGAGGATAAATCACTCGTTGTATATAATATCAAATGCAAAAATTGTGAGGCTAACTACATCGGTAAATGCAAACGAATATTATCGTATCGAATTAGTGAACACAAGAAGTCAAGTGAGTCTTCGTGTTGCCAACATGAGTCGAACACTGGACACACTATGGATTATGATAATATTGAAATCATCGATAAAGCTGATACTGATATGAAACTACGTTTAAAATAATTGTTACACATTCTTAAACGTAAACCGTCTCTTAACAAACAGTTAAACTCTCAGTCTAACTACGAGATTAAAACTCTCATTATTCAAGCGTATCCGCAACATCGAAAAACTAGCATTTAGTGGGGTTGCAATTACATATAATTGCAAAAATACCCCACTTAAAATCATACGTTTCAAATTTGAAATATTATAATTTTTTTTTCTATTATTTTTATTTTTAATTTTTATTTTCAAATTTCTATGTTATGTTATGTGGTATATTCCAGATTATTAACTTTTTTTTTACTAACTAATTAATTTCGATTCACTTTTTTTTAATTTACTTTTGCTTTTTTTAACTTTTAGGATTTTTAACTTTGCAATTTTTAACTTTTAGGATTTTTAACTAAATAAAAATTACAAGTGAATCATCAAAATTGAACTTTAAAATAAATATAAACAAAAATATAACTCTCTATCCAATATTTCTTTATTAAAAAATGGAAAGTGTGAATGAATATTTTTTTATCGAAGACGGCACAACATTAGTTTATGACAATCATATTTTTTATCTTCACCGAACAAACAAAAGCGATTCTAAGTATTGGCGTTGTAAGACTAAAAATTGTGCGGCCAGTGTGACAATATCACCAAGTGGAACAATTTCTAGATATGCTAACAATCATTTTTATGGCTGTACAGTTGTCAAAGACATTAAAATTGAAAAAATACAATTTGTTCGTGAATTAAAAGAGAGGTGTCAAAAAGAAACTTTACCAATCAATCAAATTTACGATCAGGAAATAGCAAGGTTATCTGAAAAATATGACGCTGAAACAATAGCTAGTAACATGCCATCATTTTCAGAAATTAAAACTTTGTTGTATGTTGCTAGACGTGAAAAAATTCCAGATTTACCTAAATCACTTGATGAAATTTGTATTGATGAAAATTTTGGTTCAACTAAAGGTGGTCTACGGTTTTTACTTTTTGACACAAACGACGCCAATCGCGCGATTGGTTTTGCGAGTAATCGAGGTTTAGAAATATTACAAAATTGTACACAATGGCATGCTGATGCAACTTTTCAAATAGCACCTGAATTATTTTACCAATGTTTGATAATTCATGGTCTTTTCAAAGAACAATTATTTCCATGTATTTTTATTTTAATGGTGAATAAAAATACCGACTTGTATGATATGGTACTAGACTAAGTCAAAAGAAAATCAATGGAATTAGGTTACATTTTGAATCCGAAAAGTTTATTATGCGATTTCGAATTGGCGATGATTAATTCATTTAGACTTAATTTTCCAGGAATTAGCATACGTGGTTGTGCTTTTCATTTTGCTCAATGTATTTACAAAAAGGTTCTTAACATTGGTCTAAAAAGGCTTTATTGTAATAATGAAATATATTCAAATTGGATCGGAAAATTAATGATTTTGTGCTACGTGCCATTGTCGCATGTAAATGAAGCTTTTGACTTACTTCTTCAAAAACGTCCTAATGACAATTTAATTAATGAATTAGTCGATTACTTTAAAAAAACATGGCTTAATGGATCATACCCTTTAGAGCTTTGGAATCATTCAATGACTATTGGACCTAGAACCAATAATCATTCGGAAGGATTCCATAGCAAATTGAACAAAATGTGTGGTAGTTCACATCCAAATTTTTTTAAATTTATTGAAATATTCCAAACAATCGAAGCAACGTATTCTGTAACTTATGAAAGACGTCTAAATGGCCAAGGTCCACCTAAAAGAAGAAAAATTGATATTGAGCGAGATGAACAGATTCGTAATTGTGTCAACAGACTTTTAATGGGAGAAATTGATTTAGATATTTTTCTTAACTCGTTAATTAAATGATAAATTCATTAATTAAAGAGTTATTTTTTTTAAAGTAAAATATTAAATAAGTGAAAACAATTTTCGTTAATTGACATAAAAGTTAATAAAACATATTTTTTGTAAAAGTTAATTAATTTATGATAGTTAATAAAAAAAAAGTTAATAAAATGTACTTAATCTGTTATGTTTCTTGTTTATCCTATTAATTCCTTTTAGATAAATTAACAGCTTGATAATGGTAACTTCGCTTTACCGAAACGTCACGAATTGTTAATAAAGTTTTTTCCCTAATAATATTTTTCATTTTTATTTTTATGATTAAAAAAAAGACATTTATTAATCTTTACTTTTAAAGGTGATATTATAGTAAGAGTAAATTTCGAATAGAGTGCTGATTATGAGAAAAATAAAAACGAAAACCACAAGAATCTTGTCGAATTTGGAGTAAATAGCAAAAGGCTTTTGCAAATAAGGGAAAATTGCAAAATCAAAACGGAAGTTCTAGATAATTTTGGTAAAAATATTTAATTTTTTAAAAAATATTAATTTATTTAATTTTTGTATTTTTTAGATCAGCAAAAACACATTGAATCAAACACAAGACCTTTAATATAATTTGATATTCTTAACTAAAAGTTTTATTTAATTTTTTCAAAGCTGATAATGGAACATAAATCAGTGGCGATATCCCAAATGGTAATAATAAACGGACTATAAATCAAAGTAAGTTATTAGTGAATAATCCCAATTAAAAAAAGAAAAAAAAACAATTAATTACTCAAGATTAAATTTGGAATATTTTTAATTAAACATTACTTAATTTTTTTTAGTTCCAAAGAGAAAAAATAAACAGACAAAAAGTAGATTTTTATTTATTTTTTCATAATTTCAATTGGGGCTGTGAAGTTCATTTCAATTCGCTATTTTTTCTATAACTTTTTTTCGAAACATTAAAAAATAGTTCTGCAAAATGTTACAAGATGTAGCAAATTTGCTACATTCCGATTGTTAATCTGCAAAATGTGTGCACCCAAAATGCAGAAAAAAATTATTAAAAACTAAGTATATCTATTTGCACATATTTTGCAGAGATTTAGCACAGTAAGAAAATTTATGTAGAAAATTTGCTACATATTGTAGCATTTTGCAGAACTGATTTTTAATGTTTGGAAAAAAAGTTAAAGAAAAAATAGCGAATTGAAATGAGCGAATTGACATGAAATTCACAGCCCCTTTCAATTAATTTTTTTAAATTTGAAAAAGATTCTGGCTTGAGAAATAACTGTGCTGAAAAATGCTGATTTTTCTGATACAAGTAAATATGCTTTCAAAGAGTTTTTTAATTATGGATTTTGTATTTATTAAATTTAATTACGATGATGGAAAAAAAGTTGCTCAAAATAAAATTCAGTTTAAAGACCGACAGTTAAGTTCTTCAATCAGTAAAATTTTTATCATACACGGTAAAAATTACATATACTCAAAGATTAAGCAAAACAAAAAATTAATAAATATTTGGCTAGGTGTTTTGACTTTGATTTAGCCGTTAAATATCGATTATTTTATCAAAATATTTTTTTAATTCAAACTTGTCCAATATCATTCGATTTTATTAAGATCCTGATAACTTTAAGAAGCTTCTCATTCAATACTTAAGAGAAAAATGCGTACGACAGAATTTCGGGTTTTAAAACCATAAGGGGTTTTGTAAAAACACCTAAAAAAGGAAAACAGCTCCTATTTCTAAGAGAGATATTACTTATAAAGCAATAAAAATAAAGACTTAGATTATCATTTTATTTAAATAAAATTTTAATATAAAATAAATTAAATATTAGCGTTTTGAGTCGACTTAAAAAAAAATTTTAAAGTCGACTAGAATCGACTTGATTTACTGTTATAAAAATTAATTTGACTTCTTCAAAAATCCTAATTTTTTTTCCTTAATTACTGAAAATATGACATGAATTTAAAAAATTTTCCTCGAGTATTAGAACACCAGTAGATAGAGAAAAATTTAAATTCATATTAATCATATTTTTTTAACTCAACTAATTTTTAAACAAATTTTTTTTTAGAAAAATTTTTGTATTCGAATAAATATAGGTGGACAAAAAATGAAACTCATGGTAATCTCCTTAGTATTTATTCTTTTTGCTAAAATATATTTTCAATCTAAAATAAACAAATACTGTGTGATTGACAAATACACTACTTTTTCACCCTATAGCAAATTAATTCGATTTTCAAATATTAAGACAATCAATTCAATAAATCTAAATAATACGTGTTTAAAGAGTGAAAAACACATTGAAGGCTACATTATTATTGATCAAAAGATCATAAAATCAGACAATCTAATTGGAAAGATATTAAATCTTAGTAATAATATAGAAGATACAATGCTAATAAAATTATTTTTAATCAGAATAAATGGATTCGATGTAGAAAACAAAAGCTTAACTCAACTCTCAGTGAATAAAATGATCTACATAGCATTAAAAGAATCGGACTTAAATTTTTACTTTGAAGATAAATTGATAGAATCTTGTGAGCAATTAAAAAATGTGAGTGTTCATAATATTTTAAATACAGCTAATTTATATGCTTTAGAAATTTCTAAAACCATCAAAACTAATAAAAAAGTATGTCCATTACTTTTTAAAAATGTTCAAATCTATGGAGTCATTATTAGCAGATTAATGCATACTTTTTATATTTGGAAAAACTTGGAATTCGAAAATTTTTCAGAAGATCCTATTGATCATTTGAATTCTTATGTTGAATACTTGATAATTACACAAGTAATTAAGCTTAATTTGAATCAGAAATTGATGAATCGTCATGTTTTTAAAAATATTAGCTTTTTGAACATATATGGTGAAATAAATTCATTTCAAAAGGATTTGTTAATTTATTTTAAACATTTACAATCTGTTCGTTTTGATGGTCAAAATTTTCGAAAATTTATGCATAAAATTGGTATTGACTGGATTAGTTGCTTAAATATAAATAAAACAATTAATCCTTTAAATATGACCGAAATATATTCCAATTATCAATATATTGTTAACATATCTAAAGTTTTCAATAATCGAGAATATGTTTTATATTATTATGAAGATTTTGAACCCTTGTTTAATCTAAATCAGACTTTTCCAGATGAAGATTTTTGCATTTACAAAAACTTTCCATTTAATCAATTAATTCACATTTATTTTGATTCTTTGGATTACGATTCATTAGCATTACCTAATCTTTCATGTACTACACTTTGGTTAATTTATAGAACCTACATGTTTAACTTATATTATAATTCACTAAATAAATCTAAAGATTATTTTGAATATTTAGTTAATGCTTCTAAAATTCTAAATAAAGTATCTGGGTGTCAATTTGAAAAGCGAATTAATTTGTGTTCATTAAGACCATCTAAATCTCCAGATTTAGATGTGACAGTTATTAATGTCATTTATTATACAAACTTTTTCGATGGGTTAATTCGATTTTATTTAATACCAATTTCATCATTTATTGGCTTAATTGTTTATCTTACATCAGTTTATGTGTTGAAAAAATCAAAAGCACTAAAAGATAAGAATCAAGCTAATTTTTTTCTATATTTTTACAATTTCAATAATTAATAGCTTAATTTGCTTTAGTCAATTATTTCGACTAATACCCGAGTGGCCGTATGGTCTAAGCAATAGAATTATGAATCAAGTTTTTGCTCAATATCTAAAAATAATTCTATTTGATTTTTGTGGTTGTATTTTAAAATTCTGTTCGAATTTTGTTTATGTTGTTATTTCAATAATTAGATGCTCATATATCGGTGATAAACCAGAAAAATTCTTTGTAATGACAGCTAAATTGAATCCAAAAAAGCTATTAGCTTCTATTATACTTATAGGTTCATTTTTAAGCTTAATAAAAGTATTCACATATGAAATAAATTACATAAATCCAGTTTATGAATACCCAATTCACATTTCATTTCCATTAGTTAGATTTAAAAAGTATTCATTAATATTTTTTGTTACTGCCTTAAATTTGCTGATTGATTGTATAAATAGTATAATATTTCTTTTCTCTAATTTTGTTTTCGATTTATTTGTAATTCTTAAATTAAAAAAAACTTTAAAAAAGCAAGCCGTTCTTTTTAGAAATCAAGATTTAAAAAAAAAGCGAATGGAAGCTATTATGGTAAAGCCAATTTGGATTATTTTTATTAATGTTTTATTAGTATTTTTTTTGAGAACAATTGAAATATGTGATATTCTTTTTTCACAACAAAGATTAATCTTTTGGCTCTATCATCATTATTTTATAAAATGGGAAAAATTTTACTATTTCTTTATGTTTTGTATTCGTACAAACATAGCAAGTAATTTACAAATTACATCAAATTTTTGCTTTGTCTTTTCTTTAACGATACAGTTTTTATTGTTTTTTTCATTTAACAATAACTTTAGAGACATCCTTTCAAAAAATTTACATTTTCTTAAGAATATTGCTAAGAATAAATAAAACAGTGAAAAATATTACATTTTCGTTCTTAGGACTTTTCAATGATAAAATGTAGTGAACATGTTTCGTAATTTGTTGAGTAATCAAATTGTCAAAAAAATCGTTTATTCATTAATCAAAATTAACATCGTTGGAAGAAAACCTGTGAATATTGTCAAGTTTTGTCTTTTAAATATAGATTTTTATAAGGTATACAAAACCATAAACCATAATTTACTAAAAAATTTTCAGCTCCTTTAAGTAACAAATAATTTAAAACTCTACAATTACATATCGAAGAAATATTCATCCTCTATAAAACATATTATATATTTAATCGCTATTTTAAATAGAAAGAAAGGAAAATGTAATTTTTTGCAGTTATTTCCCTAAAAATAATTTAAAACTTAATTTTAAAAGTTTATTTATTCTAGAAAAAATAATTTTGTTTTATAAAATATTAGATAAATATTATAGTCCTCAGTGTCTCCTTCAAAAATGAATAGTTTGAGCCTAAGTTTATCATTATTAAGCGAAGAAGTAATGTTTCAAAAACATCGAAAATTAAACTAAGGTTTATTGTTTGTGGAACCTTACCAAATAAAATGTGAAATTTTTTGAAGTTGACATCAAAATTATTTTTTTCAAAAAAATTTACGAAAAAAGATTTTCCAATTTTTTAAGAAAAAAAGTCAAAATTTCGAACCTTTTTTTTTACGATCAAAATAAAATTTGCTTTTACACTAACATTTTTTATCATATTTTTATAATAAGCAAAAAATGAATTTTTTTGGTTGAAATTTTATTGAAAAAAAATTTTTTACTAGTAAGTGTTAAAAAAAATGCAATTAATTGTCAAAATATTAAACGGTGCTGAGCACTCGATTCAAGTACCTTCCGAGTTGACAATTGATGAGTTAAAAAAAAATCTAGCTGAAAAATTAAATATTCCTAAATATCAACAACGATTGATGTTCAAAGGAAAAGCATTGTGTGGTAACCAATAAAAAAAAAACTTAATTACTTTATAATGGTCTTTATTTTTGGATTTATTTGAAGACACACAAAAATTGAGTGACTATTCAATAACGGACGGTACGAGAATTCACTTGAGCATTAATAAAAATGCTGAACCACCAGTTATAGAATCAAAACTAGACAAAGAATTAAAGTCAATAGCTGTTAATTATGTCAAAGATGTTGATAAATTTACTAGCCTTTTCAATAAAGTAAGAAATTATTAAATAATAAGTCAGGTTACTTTTGATTTCGTTGCTGCATAATCGGTTTTTTATTTTTTATAATTTGTCTAATGCGAGTGAGGCCTTGCCGAACGAGCACTAGTCATTTTAAGTGCGAGCGTAGCGAGCACATGATCTGTTCATGGCGAGCGAAGCTTGTCTGAGCGAGCACTAGGTTATTTTATGCGAGCGTAGCAAACACACAATTTATTTCAATTTACACAATTTATTACAAAGGTTATTACAGTGAATTCTCGATTATCGAGACTTTTTTGGGAAACAAAAAAAACGAGTCTTAATAATTTTGTCTCTTTATTCTATTCTCTTTACTTTTGCAATTTCATGAAAAAAGTCTGGAAATTAAAATTAAAAAAAAATTTTTTTTCAGCTTCAAATTATATTTTTTCAGATTTCCGAATTTGATTTTTATCATTTCAAGGTCCACTTTTTTCTTAAATGAACAATCATTTCTTTTTACTTTCTTAAAATCGATAAAAATCAAAATTTTAAGTAAATTGTTTTTAAATCTCATAAGAAACTTATCCTTGCTTTGTTCGGAATTAAAATGACTCGTTCTTTCTGGGCTAACTCGCCTTCTAACTACCTTAAATTTATATTTAGTTTTGAATATAAGCAAAAAAGAAAATTTCTTAGTTATCTTAAATTATTGGATTTAGGGTTTCTTTTAAACACCTATAAAATATTAAATTTTTTTTCTAATTAAAGGAGTTAAAGAGATTAGTAAATGAAATGAGTCTTGATGATATAGAAAGATACGACGAAGCTAGACAAATGAGACAAGAAGCAAACTTGTAAAAAAAAAGACACTAGATGATATTTTTTCTTCTTTATTTTTTTTTGTTTAATTAAATTTTCAATAAAAAATTTTATTTTTATAAATTATTTATTTAAAAAAATCGCGATTCTAAAAAAAAATTGAAGTTCAATTAAAATTTTTGTTTTATTTTATAACTCGTCAAAATCCTCTTCAGGGAAATCACCACATTCAACATTTTCCGGTTTAACAAAACCACCATAATTAGGCGAACATTGAAAATATCGTTTACCATCGACAGATCCGTCATTTTTTCCTAAAGGCTCATCATATTTAACGCCAACGAAATAACCAGGCTTACCAGTTAATTCACCAGTATACATAACTGTACCAAGTCTAGTCGGATGTCCCACCAAGGATACTTTACATCTCGAACCAATACTCATGGATCCAATTAGACTTTTTTCTTTTTCTAATTTTTCTTGTTTTTCTCTCTCTTTCTGATGAACAGTATCAGCAAATTGATCCGAGTATTGACCCAATTTTAATTTTTGTTTAAATTCCTTAATAGTGCCGCGTTTTTTGGCGTATTCTTCATCAGTCAATTCAAATTTTTGTACGTTTGGGTCTATTTCGCCAATTGGAATACCTAATACAGTCTTGGAACCAACAACTTCAACATAATAACCATCTTCACATGGATAAAATCCCAACATTCTATCATCATCGTTCATTTCACATAGAAATTGCCTGTCTTTATTTAAAAGACGTAAAGTCATACCAGATGATACGAAACCAGTCATCATTTCAAGTTTATTTTTAAAGTCAATTATTTTAATGTCCTTGGGATAACGTTTTTCAACTCCATATTCACGACCTTCAGAAATGGTCGTCAAATTAACATAGCTTTGTGTGACTACTTGAAATTCAGACATTTTGAAAAAATTTTTTTTTTTTAAATTGAATGAACAAACTGATTTCAAATAAAAAACAAATGAATAAAAAAATTCTTTGGAAGTTTCTAAATTTTTTTGATAATTACACAAAGCAAATTTTTAGTTATTTTTTTCCTTTAATTTTTTGTTAATTAATGCTGATAAAGTTTTTGAATTGACCTTTCTTAAAATCAAGGTTTTTAATTTGGTTTATAGAACTTTTCGATTAAAGACTTTTTTCACTATTCAAAATTTTTTTCAGTTGCTAAGGAAAAATAAGAAAAATTAAAATAGTTAATTATTTGTCACATTTTAATTTAGTCTGTTTTTAATGACAAACTAAGGTATTTTCTAATCACCATTCTTATGAAAGTGTAAACGTAAATTTTTAAAATTCATGGTCCATCGAGAAATTTGTAAAACATTTAAAAGAAAAAATAGTTTTAATTTTTTACTGATTTTATATATTTTTTAGTAAACTACTGAGAAAATTAAGTAATTTCCTAAACTATTCATTTTTTTAAGTATATTACTGAAAAAACAAGCCTCAAGTTCATATTATGTTTTAAAAAGAATTTTTTGTGACTTGAACAAAAAAATTTCAAAAAATATGAAGCCTCAAATACTTGTAGAGACTTGTTTTTTGAGACTTGAATTTTGAGACTTGAATTTTGAATGTGTGCATTATATTGATAATTTTTTGAATATCAGGTTTAAAATCAACTTCCATTTGATCATTATTTTCAACCTCAATAATTTTTTTCTGACAAAATACCCGGAGGTTATTAGTCCGAGAATGGAAAAATTTGGACTTTGATGGCATAATAATAATTTTTTTAGGATTTGAAATTGATAGTGTTTAAAAGTTCATTAAAATATTCAAAAAATCATCAATATAATTCAAACATTCAAAATTTAAATGAAATCACATGATTTTGAGACTTTATTTATATAAAATAAAGCTAAAAATCAAAAAAGTAAAACTATAGATTTGTTCAGAATTTTTTCTAGTTTTTTTTTTTTTTTTTTTTAAGTGGTGTTTTGATAGTGATCCCCCTGACTACATACGATTCAAGTTAAAAAAAGTGTTTTTATAACCTTTTTTCAATAATAAATAAAAATTGTCACAACCTTTTTTTTTTTAAAAAAATATACACCAGAATATAGAAAATTTTATGCCCTTTCAGAATATACAGTCAGACCTCGATTTTCTCTAACCCCTATTTTGTGTACTTTCGATTTTGTAAACTTATTTTGAAAAAACAGAAATTCTAGCAATACTTTACATGTAATAAAATTTCGATTTTGTAAACCTCAATTTTGTGAAGTTTCGATTTTGTAAAGTTAATTTTATTTTACAAAAGTTTATTTTTATTGCAAAATTACCTCCATTTTGTCAACTTTTATTTTTTCAAGCAAAAAAATGTAAAATTTCCGAAATAATCGAAATAATTTAAGCGTGATGGAACGCCCACGCGTAACACATAGGAAATTATGTTAAAAGAATTACTGATTTTTTTTAATGATATAATTAATTAATTTTTTTTTCGAGACTTTTTAATATTTACTTATATCAATTTATTTTTTTATGCATACTAATACATTAACCTCAATTTTGTAAACAAAAGTTTACAAAAACGAGGCCTCGATTTTGTGTATTTTCGATTTTGTAAACTTTTTTTTGTTTTCCCTTGAAAGTTTACAAAATCGAGGTCTGACTGTATATGATTTTAAAAAAATTTTTAATTTTATCATTGAATACCTAGGGCTGAAAGAACAACAACTTTTTAAAAGGTAAGTTATTTTCAGACCCGTGGAAATAAAAATTTAAATTTTTTTTAACCAATGAAATAAGGCTAAAGTTTACATGGAATAAAAAAGATAAACAGTTTTATTCTTCAAATAAAGGACTAATTCAGGTTTGATTTGTGGCCGATTTCTTAAACGATATAACTTTCATTCTCTGGTCTTTTTTATGTAAGATTGAAGATCAAAAAAATCCAGTTAAAAAAAAACTTGCCATCTGATACTAAATCAAAACTTCTTCTAGCAAATAATATATTTATAACCCCTGATTCAAAAACCAGTTCATTCAATAATTTTTCATAATTAATATCAACTAATCGACATATCAAATTAGATGCTTCTGTTAGACCTCTATTGGAATCAGGTATTGGTTAAAATGACATAATCCCCGATATTTACTTCTGGCATGTATTTTTGCTCCTTTTTCTCATTGACTAAGCTTGTTTATTTTGATTAAATCTCTCTTCCTGGCAAAGCATTTGCGTTACGTTGTATTTCCTGAATAGACGACCAACTACAGTTTAATGAATGGACTGTATTAATTAATTCAATTCTAAATCTGTTGGAGTGAAAACATTTAAAAATAATTAGAAAAGATATAAGAATTATTTCTTTAATTTTTTCCAAAATTTTAAATTGTCTGATAGGATAGTTCGAAAATTATTATTGAATGAAGAATAGAGTAAAAATTGAACTGTCAATGAAAAAATAAAGCAAAAATTTGATACAATTTGTAAAGTTCTGGCTAGGTTTGTCCGAATACAAAACATGAAAAAATAATAAAACTTCGCCCAATTTATAAAATGGTTATGATACAAAATAAAAATTAATCTTTGATTCGAGAATAGAATATCACAAATTTCGAGTGTTCTTAATAAAAATACCAACATCACATTAATAACAATTATCCATATTGGCTTCATCATTACTGCTCTCATTCGCTTATTCTTTAAGTTTTGAGAACTGAAAGTATGAGCTTGCTTTCTGATCGTTTTTCTTAGTTTAAAAATCAAAATTAAATCTAAAACCAAATTCACAATGAGAAAAGCAATACCATTTATAAATTCAATTAACAAATTGAGAGCAGTTATTAGAAAAATCATTGAATACTTTTGATATTTTACTAATTGAAATGAAATGTGAGTTGGATACTCATAGACTGGATTTATATAATTTATTTCATAATTAAATAGTTTAATAAAGCTCAATGTAAAACCTACTATTAATACGGAAGCTATAAGCTTTTTTGGATTCAATTTAGCTGTCATCACAAAGAATTTTTCTGGTTTATCACCGATATATGAGCATCTAATTATTGAAATAACAACATATACAAAATTCGAACAGAATTTTAAAATACAACCAGAAAAATCGAATAGAATTATTTTTAAATACTGAGCAAAAACTTGATTCATAATTTTATTGCTTAGACCATACGGCCACTCTGGTATTAGTCGAAATAATTGACTAAAACAAATTAAGCTATTAATTATTGAAATAGTAAAAATATAGAAAAATAAATTGGCCTGATTCTTATCTTTTAGGGCTTTTGATTTTTTCAATACATAAACTGATGTAAGATAAACAATTAAGCCAATAAATGATGAAATTGGTATTAAATAAAATCGAATTAACCCATCGAAAAAGTTTGTATAATAAATGACATTAATAACTGTCACATCTAAATCTGAAGATTTAGATGGTCTTAATGAACACAAATTAATTCGCTTTTCAAATTGACACCCAGATACTTTATTTAGAATTTTAGAAGCATTAACTAAATATTCAAAATAATCTTTAGATTTATTTAGTGAATTATAATATAAGTTAAACATGTAGGTTCTATAAATTAACCAAAGTGTAGTACATGAAAGATTAGGTAATGTTAATGAATCGTAATCCAAAGAATCAAAATAAATGTGAATTAATTGATTAAATGGAAAGTTTTTGTAAATGCAGAAATCTTGTTCTGGAAATGTCATATTCAAATTGAACAAAGGCTCAAAATCTTCATAATAATAATTAGCATATTCTTGGCTATTGAAGCTAATAAGAAAGTTTACAATCGTTTCATAATTAGAAAAAATTCCGCTAAAATTAAATGGATCTAAATTTATATTTCTATTAAAATATTTGATCCAATCAATTCCAATTCTATGCATAAACTTTCTAAAATTTTGGCCATCAAATTTGAATAATTTTAAATATGGAAAAAATAGAAACAAGTTTTTTTGTACAAATAATACTTCACCAAATATTCTTAATTCGCTTAGACTTTTAAATACATACGGATTAATTAAATTCTGATCCAATTTTATTTTAATTACTTGTATTAAAATTAAAAGTTGAATATCAGAATTTAAATCTAAAATAGAATTTCCAGAATAGTTGTCGAATTTAAAATATTGCCACATGTAAAATGTCTGAACTAATCTGTCAATTAAAAAAGCATTTATTTTAGAATTTTGGAAAATTAGAGGACAAATTCTATTTAATTTAATGCTTTTTGAAATTTCTAGTGTATTTAGATTGATCGAGTTGAATAGATGATTTATGGTTACATTATTCAACTGATCACATGATTTTATTAGTTTATTTCTAAAATAAAAATTTAATTCTGAGTCCTTAAGTCCAATATATACTTTTTTTAAAACTTGAAATTTATTTGAAAACCCTTCTTCTATTACGAATCCACTTACTCGAATAAAAACTAATTTTATTTTCGTGTCATTCTCGATTTTTCTGCTTAGATTTAAAATATTTTTAATCAAATTTTCACTTTGTAAAATATTTTGATCAACTATGCAAAAGCCTTCAATGTGATTTTCATTTTTTAAGCAGTCACTGTGTCTATCTACTGAATCAATTGTTTTTATATTCTTGAATTGTATTAGTTTGCTATAGGTTGAAAATATTGTGTATTTGTCAATCTTACAATATTGATTTATTTTAGATTGGAAATATATTTTAAGTAAGAAATGATGAATGGCTAAAATAATTATTGTTTTCATTTTCATACTCAATTAAAATTTCAATTTTTATTTAAAATTAATTTTTGTAAAAATTAATGGAAAATAAAATACTTTTGAGTTTATTAAAAACAATTTTAAAAAATAAAAAAAATGATAGTTATAGTCGTCAATGTTATGTGAGTTTTTGAAGATCTTAGACGCTTAAAAGCTTTTTTATTTTTAAATTACTCAAATAGCATAAAACCACACTAAAAGACACTTCGCTTAATTATCAAATCACTTTACTTTGAAATTTTAAGATTCGATTCAACAAGTCTATTAAAAAAAAAACAAAAGGCATGATACTAAAAATAATGATAAAAAAAAATTAATTTCATAAAGTTTTAAAGTAAAATTTAATTTTTTTTCGTGTTTAGGGGTTATATAATTAAAAAAATTTTTCAAAAAATTTGATTGTTTAAGCCACATAAAATACACGAATATTCTATTTTCATAAAATTTCAGTCACCTATATTTCAAAATACAAAAAAGTCTATCATTTAAGAAATAAATAATAAGAAACTTGTCAACATTAGCTTTCTCAACTCTTGTTCGTATCTTCTATTTTTTTTTAATTCTTTCCTCACTTTTTCCTTTCTTTTCCATTAAAAAAAAAATCAGATAAATCTATGTTTTTTTTTTTATTTTTTTAAATGAGAAAATAAGGAAAAGGTTGAGAAAAAAAAAGATAAAAGGAAAACAATATCGGTATTAAAGTTATCTCTTCTCAGAACAAAGAATGCAAATCAAGGACAAAACTTTCAAACATAAAATTTATCAAAATCCAAAACCGTAATATAATGCTTTTTTAGGAATTCGCAATTTATAAATGTTTGGTTACGCTGACTGTCAATATTTAGAGGCGACTTAACAATTTTATCACGAACTTTTGCTTCATTTTTAAAAAATAATTTTAAACAAACAAATGACCAAAGAGAGAAATTCTTTGGAAGTTTTCAAGTATCTTTGGAATATTCTTTTTATCCAAGAAAATTTTATTAACTTTTACAAAAAATTTAATAATTCAGAGATAATTGAGTAACAAATTTTATTTTTATTAGAAAAAAAAAGTTTGATTTAATTCAGAAAATATTTAATTTATTAACAAGAAATTTCGAAAAGTTTTCTCAGAATGTGGGGGGGGGGGGTAATTTAAATTACTGAAAATAATGGCATTACGGTAAAAAGCAAGGCATTTAAACTCGGAATTTCGAATTTATGTCTATGCAATAAACACGTAAAAACAAATTTTTCTGAAAAGTGATAAATGCGGAATTTTGAAAATAAGCATGGCATTAAAACCAAAAAAAAGTGAAAAAAATAAATAAATTTATAGAATTTTTTTATTAATTATTTTACGGTTACCTGAAAAATGCCCCCCTAAAATTGAAAATGCACATGGGAGGGTAACTCGATCCTTAATGAGAAATATATATATTTTTTGCCAAAAAATTTCTCTCTATTAGGGCTTTATATTGAACCATTAAACATGCCGGAATTTTTTTATTAAACATAAAAATTTCACAAAAAACATGTTTCTTATGATGCACATACCTACTTATTTCGTTAAAATTCCCAGCACACACCACATTTTATTGGCTCAAAAGATAGAGAATTTAATTTTATCTAAATCAAGAGTGAAATCTTTTTGGATAACTATATTTTCATAAAACCCTTAAAAATTCGATAGAAACTCGAAACATGGCGAAAAAGACACAAACTCACTTTTTTCGATGAATATTACTGAAAAAACTCCAGAAACAAATTTCTTAGGCTATTTTTGACCTGAAAATTCGATTTTTGAGGTCAAATTAAAAAAAAACAGCTTTAATTTTATGAAAAAACCAAATTCACTATTTGAATGAAAATTCAGTAATTAGTTAATAAATTAAAAAAATTATAGGTTTAATGACATTCTTATTAGTTTTATAGCATTAAATAAAATATTTTAAAAATTAATTACCAGTGATATTTCCTTAAATACTAATTGACAATCGCCTAAGTTTTTCAATAAAAAAGACTGAAAGTTAAATTTTTTTTATTTAATACTTTAAAAACATATGAACAAGCGTGAGAGAGCAAAATATCATCAATTACCTCTAATCTAAATCTCTAAAAATATTAAAAACACTAGCCGGACTCTTTGAAAGAGGAACTGATGCTTTTTAGTAATTTCCAAGACTTTTTTTGTAATCAAATAATTACTAAACTTTTTTAGAATTTTTTTAAAATTAATAAAAATGTCTATTTAAAAATGATAAATCTTACAATTTTTTTAATTTTTGAGCTTAAAAATCAATTTTTCTTACTTAATTTATATAGAAATAAGTTTTTCGCAATTTATTTTTTACCTTTTTTTAAAAAAACTAATTAATGAAAATTCATTCAAATAGTGAATTTGGTTTTTTCATAAAATTAAAGCTGTTTTTTTTTAAATTTGACCTCAAAAATCGAATTTTCAGGTCAAAAATAGCCTAAGAAATTTGTTTCTGGAGTTTTTTCAGTAATATTCATCGAAAAAAGTGAGTGTGTGCCTTTTTTCGCCATTTTCGAGTTTCTATCGAATTTTTAAGCGTTTTATGAAATCTTCACTTTTAAAAAATATTCAAAAATACAATGTAATCAACTTTTTTTTTTGTACCATGGAATAACTCACTTTTTATTCCATGGTACAAAAAAAGAACTTTCAAAATCATTAAAATTATCTTATAAATATATAACTATAAGTCTGCAAAAACTGTGAAAAATATTACAGAATGCACTTAATATATAATTATAGAAATCAACTGCGTAATTAAATTGCACAGTTTTTGCAGAGCTTCAAACAAAATTTAGCATGTTTTTTGCATAATTTAGCATTTTGCAGAACTTAAAAATCTATTTCTATTTAAAAGTTATTAAGAAAATAAATTATTGAGCATGAGCAGATGAGTTAGAATTTCTCTTTGCCAAAAATCTTATAAAAGAAAATTTTATAAAATTAAATTCATTTATTTAAAATTCATCTAACAAAAATAAAAATTCGAATAAGTTTTGATAAATACAAATTAATTTTTTCTTGAATTATTAACAACTTCTTTTCTTAAAGTCTCAGCAAGAGCTTTTCTCGCTTCGATTTTTTTCCTCTCCTCATCCGAATTTTCTCTCATTGAATTTTTAATATCGGTCGGATCTGCACCTGATAAAACACTTCTCGCTGCTCTAGACGACATAGGTCTCTCCAAATCACCGTTACGCTTCGAATCTTTAACCAATTCATTCAATTGATTTTGTCTCTCAATTCTTTTACGCTCAGCTAAAATATCTCTTTGTTTTCTCATGAATTCAGCTCGTCTTTCCAATTCACTTTGACTTAAATTACCACCTGACTGTGCCAAAACAGTCTGCGCTATTTCGTTAACAAACTTCGATGATGAACTCTTACCACTTTTTACATCATGATCATCTTCATCTCTTCTAATTCCCATAGACGAGAAACGCTCTTCTAAATGACCCCTACGAGCCGAAACTGGTCGATCACTACTCGGATTTTTCAATTCTTGTTTTATAATCTCTTTATTTATATGATCTTGTTGATCAAGTTCATTTATTAAATTATCAACTAATTTATCCGATTTGACCAATTTTTTAGCTATTTCAAAATCTTGTGGTTTTTGAATGGGCAATTCAGGATCCTTGACTTTTCCCTTTGTTATTAACGTGTCATATTCATCTAGGGATTTTTTAATAACTAAAGACATTATTTCGTCATCAGCTGTTTTCGAGCTTACTTCGCCATTATCACTTTTTATAATACCGAGTTGATACTGGAGTAAAACTAAGGCCTGTAATTCAAGTTCAATATTTTTTCTAATCATTTGTGATTTGAATAAACGAAAATTTTCAGCTGCAAATATTTGCTCGAACAATTCTAAATAAGCCGAATTAGAGCCTAGGGAATTCGATCGCTTACAAGCTCTTGTAAATTGAGTGTATGAAACGCCGAGATCTTGTAGAAATGTTTTTATTAAAGTATCAACCAAGTCTTTGTATTTTAAGTGAATGTCGATAAATTCGGTTGGTACACGTTCTAAATTTTCATCTTCTAAATCATCATCTAACAAAGCTCCACCTGACCATGAATCACTTGGACTAAAAACTAGAACATAGAAAAATAAAATTTAATTCAATTCAAAAATTTCTTTTAAGTTTATCGAAAATTCGATTTGACTATTAAATTTAAGAATTCAAGTGAAGTATGAACTGAGATTCCAAACCATCAAAAGTTAGAAATTAAAAAATAAAAAAAAATTCCATTGGATTTTTCCTTTCAGAGCCAATAATTGATGCTGCATTATACTCGAAATTTCAATAAATGATGCCCCATCAAGTATTAGCGACGTTGCTTTGATTAATTAGAAAGTTTTTTTTCTTACTCTGACTTTTAAGATGCTGAGATGGTCAAAAGTCAAAGTTAAGTTAACACTTTACTTAGATTCACAATACTTAGATTCATAATAAGGTAAAGTTTTTACTTGACTTTAATTAAAAACTGAAATAAACTCAAGTAATGAATTGACTTTGAAAAACAACCTGACCAAAGTCAAGTAAAAACTTTAATTTAAAATTATATTCTTGAAATCTACATTGTTTTTTAGTGATTTTGTTTTAAAAATAAAATTTAAAACATTAAATAACGCTAGATTAGGTCTTATTTCAGTGAAGAAATTATATAAAGAAATATTTATTTCCAAGTCAAAGTCAGACTTGACTTTAGTTGAAAGCATTTTTTAAAGTAAAAGTAAGACTTTTACTTTCCAAAAATTATTTGTGAAAGCAAATTTTGACTTGACTTTTGTGACTTTTTGCCGAAACATGCATGCCTTAGACATAATATTGTTCAGTACATTTTTTTTAAATTATCATTTAGTGAGTCAAAATCATTTGAGGAGAACATAAAGTTTGCATTGTCTGCAAACAATTTTGACAAATTTTCTCGAGATAATCAGGTAAGTTATTGATGAAAATTATTAAAAAAAAGTGGACCCAAAATTGAACCCTTGGGAACTCCAATATCAAGTTCACACTTATCTGATATAATAATTCATCTGTTTTTACTATTTGAGAAAATAATTCTCTATTAGTTTTGCCGACAAATTATCAAAGCATATCGAATACTTTCTTAGAATCTACAAAAAGTAAAGCTATTATTTTTTTAAGATCTAAATTTTTAATATTTAGAATTTCATGTAAAGCTGTTTCGCATGAATGAAAAATTTTAAATCCGTGCTGATTTTTTATTAAACAACTTATTAGATAAAAATGAATCCTTAGTTTTTTGGCGAGAAGTCGTCAAAAAAATTTTAATAAAAAGTTCCAAAACAGAAATCCTTCTGTAGTTATTCAGACTATCTATATAAAAGTAACTATCGCACATTTCCATTCTTCTATATAATCACCCTGAGCTATACAGTCATTAAACAATTTAAAAATGAATGGAAAAATTATAGGCCATTATTACTTTTTGTCATTATTTTTTTCGAACTGCTTGATTTTGAAGTTTCAAGTAGTTTAATTTTCTAAAAAAGTATTTGAGTGTAACTAACTTTATAATTATAAACTCGAATGATCGATTTTTAGTCAAAAAAAAATGAAATAAAAAAGTGAATGGTTACTTGAGCAGTTTGATTCAATGAAATGCTGAATTGGTATAGACCAAATAGGACTTGATAAAAATCCCAAAATACTATCAAATAGCCATTCATCATCTTCGTTCAAATCATCTCGAATATTTATCTTAGATCGTGACATTTTTTTAAATAAACTTCAAAATTTTTTTTCTTTAGATCAAGAATAAATTTCAGGCTTTAAATTAATAGCGAACAAAAAAATATATATATAAATAATTATGTAAAATTATTTAATGACGTTATTCAAATGATTTAGTTACCATGTAAACTCGAGAATGATTATGTAAGATTACAAATTTTTTTCTGGTTGTCTTTGTTAGAGTGGGACTTATCGATTTTTATTAGAAAATAAAAATAAGATTTTCAATATTCTCAGCATGACACAAATTTTTGTTGTTGTTTTGGTAAATATAATGAAATGTGAATTATTTTTATTTTTTCGTTAATAAATTTTAAAAAGGTAATCTACCTATGAGTAAAAAAAAAGAATCTACAATTAGCTTTTATTATTAAATTGTTCGATGATCTGAGCAATCAAGGAAATGACAGAGAAAAATAGACAATTATTAAAAATGATTGAATTGAAAGAAGAATTTTTATTCTTTGCTAAATAAAAGCTTTACCTCTATCGCTCACTAAATCCTTCTAAAAAATAAATTTTACAATAATTTACAAGTCGAAATTTCGGTTTTTTTTTCGACTTTTTCAATTTACAGTCAAAGCTCGATTATGTCCCGTCTAGATTATATCCCATCTTATTTTTATCCCCGAAATTTTACAGAACCGGTTTCCCTTAATCTATTTCATTGTAAATTTAGTTTTGTTATATCCCCTTTTTTTTATCCCATGTTTTAATTATATCGCATAAAAATTGCAGAACATTTAAATACATTCAATAGTAGATTATGTGCAATTATATCCCATACAAGCATGTCTAAAAAATTTTTTGAAAAAATTGTATAATTTATATTATTATTATTATTTTCAGAGGTGAAGGAAAGTTCAAAATTTAATTGTTGCTGAGCTAAAATGACGATAATAAAATGTCAAAAGATTTATATTATTCAAACTAAGATAACTAGTGGCCGATCTGATGACTAATATAAAATTCTGTCTCTCTAACACTTGTAACGCTTACAACACTTATTATGTTTTACAAAAAGTAACACTTAATAAATATTAAAAATAATATGAATGATAAAGGGAAAATAATAATTTCGTAATTGTAAGTAAAATTTATTCATAAAAAATTATTTTTAATTATGTCCCAATTCAATTATATCCCCATTTTCCTTCAGAACGGATGGGGTGACATAATCGAGCTTTGACTGTAACTATTTTTTACGTAAAAAATCGCAAAGAGGTATACAGGATTTGCATTAGAATTTGGCCCCTTTTTTATTTTTCAACAAAAAATCATAAAAAAATCAAATTGGTCTTATCTAAAAGGTTTTTTTTCGATCTATTCCCCAAAATAAAAATCGAATTCAATTTCGGTCATTAACAGTACCAAATTGGTATTTGAAATCATATTATTTTGCATAATTAACTTAACAAGTATACATTTATTTTATTTCTATATATAAAAAAATTTATATACCTTAAAAAATAATTAAATCTCGAATATAAGAATAATTCTCAAAAACATACGATATTTTAGATTAAGACATGGTATTATATTTGTCACTGATGAAGTCTATTTAGTTTACCTTATTGATCAAAGACTAATCGTCTAAATGCTTGTCTTATGCTTAGATTTGTGACGAATTTTTAATAAAGGGCTATTAATCACCTAAAAACTAACCCAGTTAAGATACTTTAATTTTAGAACTTCAAATAAAATGTTTCTTGTTGAAAATTCTAATTTTAGCTTTGGGCATAAAAATTAAAAGTTTGTTAGAAATAAGTTGTTTTGATATAATTTTTCATAAAGATAAATATGGTTTTTTTAATTATGGTCTATCAAGTAAAAGATCTTAAAGAGTCAAATAAATCTGCTGTTTCTTATTTTTTGTATTTCTTTTAGGTCGCTATAAATTCAAAGAAGAAAAACGATTTCTTCGAGTGGATTTTTTTATGTTTTACCAGATAAATTAGATTTAAGAACAAAAAATATTAATAATTCTTCTTTCATTTGGCCATTTACTATATTTACAACATGCTCTTATAGCATTTTAAATCGAGTATGTCTTTTTAATTTAAGGGTTCTAAAAATTCAGAGAATAAATTACAAAAGCCAAGATTTTTTTTTATGCGACCAACATTCGAAAAAATTAAGCTTTTTTTTATATATCATGTAATAAAAACTTTTAAATCAGACTTCTTTTATTATGTTTTTGTTATTTTTCAAGTTGTTTTTAATTTTTATGAAAATCACGGGCAAGCTAAGGCGAATTTTTTTAACAATGTTTTTTTAAAAAAAAAAATTCTAAATCACTAAATTCACAGTGGTTAATACAATTTGTGTAGCAAATAGCCTGGTTTCGTCCTTTTAAGGACAGAATCAAGTGTTTAAACGATCAACGATTATTTGAAAATAATATCAATCTTACTATTTATGAATCAATTGGATAAAAAGAAAGTTAAATAAAATCAAATATGCTAGGTGAAGCAAAAGTCAAAAATATAAAAATGTTTATCATAGCTATGATAAACATTTTTATATTTTTGACTTTCTAGAATATCCTTGATCAAATATGATCTCGAATACAATCTTCCATGAATAGAACAATTTTTAATTCAAAAATGATTTAAGATTATAAGCCTCGGTTTACTTCAATAAAAATAAAGAGAAGGGTTCACTAAAATCGCAGAGTATTGAAGTGTCGTGGTTAAGAGCATATTTTCTTTTCTCTTCTTTAAGTTGAAATAAAGTGTAAAAGAGAACTTTCTTTCTTATCTGTTTGTAGTTTAGTTACAAACAAGTTGTTGTTTGTTACTTTTCACTCTCAAACTTAAATATAACTTTAATATATTTTCTGTTTATAAAAACTGTAACTAAAATTTATATTTATTCATTCATTATATTGAATCAAAATTAAATAAAATAAAAGCTTAAACATCAACTCTCTAAGTCATTATCAGGAAATTTCAAGTATGATCATAAATATATATCAAAATACGGTTTTAAAAAAATATAAAATATGTTTTTCTTTATGAATAAAGTTGTTCTGAAAAATTATATAAAATAATATGAAAATAAAAGAAACATTTCATTTTAAATTAATTTTTTTTTATACTGGACTCATGTTTTAAAATAATTTCTAATTTGTTTAGATCAGGTCATTTAAAAGGTCTGCTTAGTAAAGAAACTCAATTTATCAGTTTTATAATCTTTAAACCATTTCTTTCTAAGTTGTTATTCATTCTCGCAAAATCGTATACTTAAAATACAATCTTTTGATTAACTTGGAATATTGTTGTATTCATTTTTTAACACAAAAGAATCTAATAAAACTGTTAATGATCATAATTTGCGTCGTGTCGGCTTTTTGGTAAGGTGCTAATGAAAAATGTGATATTTAATTTCATGGATACAATCTGGCGATATTTATCACGAAGAAAAGTTAGATTTTTAGACTATCACCATTATTAGAAATCAAAAATAAATTAACTTTTAAAAAAAATAATTTACTTAATTTTATGAACCTAAATGAAAAATAGCTGTTATTTTTTTTGTTCTGCTAGATATATTAACATGCAAAAAAAAATTGGATACAGATATCAGCATTGTTTTATTTGGAAATAACTTTTTTATCTATTATTTCACTTTTATAGATTTTTTAAATTTTATCAAAGCTGACTTTTAATTAAAAATCGACCACCTTATCCGAAAAATCAACACCGTAAAAAAGCCATTAATTTTTTTTACTGAGCACTTGAACCGCGATTAAATTCCTAATGCGTTTAAAAAAATGAATTAATTTAAAAATAATTTCCAATTTATTTTTTTTTATTACATAAAAGGTGATCTTTTGATCACATAAACCACAAGACCAAGAAAAATAACCTTTTTTTTTTAAAAAACTGAAATGTGATGGACATCAAAAGGGACATTTGGACAGTATGTAAAAGATGTCTCTCTTGATAATAAGCTAAGGACCGTGAAAAGTTTTATTTATTTTTGTTGAAAGAAATTGAAATATTTTTCGTGAGTTGTATTTCCTTGTTTTAATGCTTGATTTTTTTTTATTTCTTCTTTTTTTTCGTTTTAAAAAGCCCTGAAAATACAACAAAAAATCAACGAAAAAAAACAATAAAATAGAATAAATTATCAAAGAAATTGAAATATTTTTCGGGAGTTGTATTTTCTTGTTTTTACCCTCGACATGATATGTTTGAGTACAGATTTACCTCGATGTTTTTCCATAATTTTATTTCTTATAATAACTGTAAATTAAAAATGTAGTTAGTTCTTTAACATATCTTTTAAAAGTTTTTTCACTATGTGACTCTTAACATATTAATATTTCAAAGCTCTAGTTCTCGTTTGATTTAATAAAAACTCATCAAGCTTTTTTTAGCTTTTAAATACTTTTCAGAGTAAGTGATTCTTTATTTTCATGAATTTAGCCGAATGAAAGTCGTCGAGATATTAGTTCCTTTTGATTTTAAAAATATTTTTGATTGTTTTGAAATGAATAAATAAAGTTTTTTTAACGAAAAATACTGGCAAATAAATTGTCATTTATTATAACTAAAATAATAACGTTTTTGCTACATTCAACAAAAAAGTAAAAAAAATTTTTTCAATTGACTTTGCAGTATTTAAATCTAAAAGAAATGTATAAAAATAAAAAAGTAATATCCAATCGAACGAACATAAATGAGAGAATCGAAATGAACCTCACAAACCCGTCTCGATTGAAAGATTTATTTTTATAAGTTTTAAATACGCTCTTAAAAAATTTATTAATTTTTTCTTTCTCTATAAGATTGTAATTAGTTTCCGTTGTTCTTATTTGAGTCATTCTTTAAGACAATAAATCTAAATTAAAGTTCTTCAAAAGACACTACATGATTTAGAAAAAAAAATTCAAAAAGTTCTATCAAATAAAAAAATACAAGGCACAATAGAAATGAAATCTTTTTAATTTCCGATGGAATCGAATATAATAAGACACAGTAATGTTGAAAAATTTTTAGCATTATTTTAGTCAAGTGAAAATTTTTGAGTAATCAAGAATAAATAAATAAGAGAATAAAAAAAAAACATTTTTTTTTTTTCTAAGCTTTTTAAAAAGAATAAAAACGAAGAAATTTCAAATCTATATACAGTACAAATTAAAACTAACTTGTACGTTTCTTTTCCTTTCCTCTTCCTCAACTCTTCCTCGACTCTTCTTCAACTCTCCCTTTCCTCTTCTTCGACTCTTCCTCTTCTTTTCCTTTCCTTTCTCAGGAAAGGAATTAAATCGAAATAAAAAGATTTTTTGATTTTTCTAAAATTATATTTTCAAAATTTTTAGTTTGCCAAACGCCACCAGTTACTAGATCAAGCTCTCTTTTCTATAAAAAGGCAAACATTTCTTTGCAAAAACTGGTACCTTGAACTTAAGATATTTAATATTTTTCCCCTATTTTAATTTTAATTTTTTTTATTGAGTGATTTTGTTGTAAGTCTTTTTAAGTTGTTAAGAAACAAATTATGAAACTTTAATTTGGGCTATGTATCTTTTTTTTATTCTTTGTTTATTGGCTTAGCTAGGATGAAATTTTTTATTAAATGTTTAAAAATCAAGCATTTAAACAAAAATATGTGTCCGTATTTTTTTGATTAGTTCAGAGTATTTTGATAACCTTAGTTCTTTTACATAATTAAACCCAAAAATATAAGAAAAAACATGACCAAAATTAAGAAATAAGTGACCAATCAAAAAGGTTGTGACAAACTCTTGAGCACAAATTACCTCTTTAAAAAAAGATGAAGGGATATAGATCAAATATATGAACACCTGAAAACATGAAACAATAGACCAAAAATTAAATGATTTTTTGTAATCTTTAGCTCTCAGACAATGCATTGGAGAAAATGCAACCAAATAAAAAGAAGAAATATTAAAAAAATCATCATTAAAATCAAGAAAATACAACTCACGAAAAATATTTCAATTTTTTTATAATTTATTCTATTTTCTTGGTTTTTTCTTTGATTTTATGGATTTTTTGTTGTATTTTCTGGACTAAATAAAAAGAAGAAATAAAAATGATTTTTTATTTGAAATTTTTTAGCTTATCTTAAGACGGCTTACTTTTATTTTGGAGGTTCAAATGTCCATTTAATGGCCACTCACACTTTCAATTCCTTCTGATTTCAAAACTTTTTTTATCTTCAATTAAAACATTAAAATACTTTTTTTCACTGGTGAAAACTTCAATCTGGCTTCATAAAATAGAATAAATTACAACAATGTTTTAGAAACAATTCTTCAAATGTTCTGAAGCAAGACCCTTTCACAATTCTTTGTTATAATTTAAAAAATTAAGAGTAAGAACATAAAATCAATTCATTTTAACTTTCATACGAGTTTTGATACCTTTTTTTTGTATTACGACTGGAAACGTAATTAAGAATCAGAAGTTTATTAAAAGATTGTATTTTAAAATAAAGGATTCATGAGAATAAAAATGTATTTCATTAAAAAAGAATAGTATTGAGAATGAACTTCTAAAATGGTCTTTTTTAATTTTTGTGTGATAAATCAACAAAAAACGATCAAAAAATATTCATATTTTGGTGAAGAAATGTCGTTTTATTTTGGAGCAATTTATAAGCTAAAGAAAAAGAAGAAAAAAACAAGATTTATCAAATTGAATTGATTGAAATAGGGAAAATAAAATTTTTTTACTATTACTATTTCAATTTTCAATTTGAATTTTTTTGCAAATGCACATTGAAAACTTAATAAGTAAAAAAAATAATATGAAATAAAAAAAAATATTGCAAAGTTAATTTTTATAACAATAGAAATAGTAATAGTAATAAAACTTTATTTTACCTTGAAATAAGTGAATTCTAAAATTTTCTTAAAGGCAAATGGTTATGATCGATTAGAGTATCATAACATGGTGAATGTAAAAAAATAAATACAAAAAATCTGATCTAATCAAATAAAAAACTATGATAAAATTTTTCCGGGTCAAGTGGTTTAAGTGATCAACTGATCATCTATTATGTGGTCATAGCCTGGTCAGCGGTTTAATGATCATCGAAGATCACCTAAATGTTGATGGTCTATTATGAAAAAATTTAATTAAAAAATAATTAGGTTTTAGTGATAATTATTCAGTTTATTTGGTCACTTTTAAAAATAGGTGATCAGTATTTCGTTATGCGATATAATTAAACAATTATTAATAAAAACAAATAAATTTTCAATTTGGAAAAATCAGCAACTCAATTATCTTTTAGAACAGAAATAAAGATTCAGAAAAGGCTATTTCAAGTCTTTTGCCCGGTTTAACCAGTTTTGACAGTATAAAGCAAAACTGTATCAAAACTCATAGATAAAAAATAAAGTAAGTAAGCAGATTATTTGAGCAAATGACTTCATCAAAATGAATCGAGCCGTAATTTGATATATATATTTATTAACATACTCTGCCGTTTTAGTAACAACTTCTCTTTATTTTTATTAAAGCTCAACGGTGTGTTATAATCTTAAATAATTTTTGAATAATTTTTTATTAGCTTGATCATATTTTAATCAAATATATTCTATGATAAACATTTAAAATGAAAAATTTTTGACTTTTACATCACCTTACATATTTGATTTTTTTTAAATTGAATTAATAAAAATAAACTTACTTTTTGTCTAATGGATTAATGAAAAGTTATATTGATATTAAACTTCAAATAATTTTTTGATCGAAAATACTATTGTTTACATATTAATCTTAAAAAGGACAAAACTAGTCTATTTGCTACACTCATAGTCATAACCACTGCGAATTTAGTGATTTTTACAAATTAAATTTTTTTTTAAAAATTAAACATTAAAAAAGTTCGCCATGGTTTTGTTCGTGATATCCAATTATAAATATAGAAAATAGTCAAATAAATTAAGTTTTTTTGAAATTTTTCTGTTCTTAAAAATCTAGACTTAAAAATCTCGAATTTTACAGAGATCTGAAAGTAATACAAAAAAAGAAAACGCCAGATTTATTAGACTCTTTTAGAACTTTTACTTATTAGATCAAAATTAAAGATACCATATTTATTTTTAAGAAAAATTATATCAAAAACAGTTTCTAGCGATTTCTATTGCAAAGACTGAAATAAGAATATTCAACAAGAAACATGATAAAAAGCCCATTATAAAAAAAAGTCTCAAATCCAAAATAATAAATCCGATGTATTTCGTTTTTCTCATCTTGCTATTTACAGTCTACATAAAATGTTGTTGCATTTTGTCAAATTTAGACATGCATTTAAATGGAAATATAATTATCATTGAGAAAAAATTAAAAATGAAAATTGGCCTCTAATCAATAATGTTGAATTAAAGAATGCATCAGTTTCATAAATAAAACCATGTTTTAATGAAAAATGTTAAGTGTTTTCTGAGAATTATATTCGAGATTTAATTATTTTTTAAGGTATATAAATTTTTTTATATATAGAAATAAAATAAATGTATACTTGTTAAGTTAATTATGCAAAATAATATGATTTCAAATACCAATTTGGTACTGTTAATGACCGAAATTGAATTCGATTTTTATTTTGGGGAATAGATCGAAAAAAAACCTTTTAGATAAGACCAATTTGATTTTTTATGATTTTTTGTTGAAAAATAAAAAAGGGGCCAAATTCTAATGCAAATCCTGTATACCTCTTTACCAACAAGTAAAACAGCTGCTGCAATAGCTGCTCAAAGTTCAGTACTTACAGCAAATTTAAATAATTTAATGAATGGAAAGGATCCCTCAAAGGCAAAATATGATGGCTATTCATCGTGTCCTTTAATTAAATCAAATGGTAAAGCTATTCTGGCTGAATTTGATTATGATGGCAAGCCATTGGAAACATTTCCGATTTGCCAGGGAAAACAGAGAAGAAGTATGTTTCATTTGAAGTCTGATTTGATGCCACTAATTTATTGGAATTTGTTTGTAAAGTAAAATTAAAAAAAACAATTAAGAAATTTAAAATTTTTATTGTTTTTTTTTTTTGAAAAAGGGGTTATTGGGGCGGACCAGGACCGTATAGAAAAATGTTCAAAATGTTCTTTTTTGGAAAAGATTAAAAAAAATCTAGCGTTTTTTATTTTTTTACTGTATTTTTTCTTTAATGATTTTGTTGATTTGTTCAACAACTTACAAATGTTTAATAAAATAAATCCCTAATTATTAATAAAAATGTTAAAATTCATTTTTATTTTAAAGTTTAGGAAATGCAAAACATCCAGAGTATCTGCAGATATTGTTTTCGTCCTCAAAATCGTTATCTACACATATAGAAATCTAGGAAAACAAAATCATTATATAAGGATTCAAAGTTTCTGAAATTTTGAAAACTATGTATTATTCCAAAGCAAAAAATATCAAGTCTTTTTATTTTAATTAGATTTTTTTGATGTCCAATTTATATAAAAAAAAGGCCAAATAATGGAACTTACAGTACATTTCTGAAATAAGTTGACAGTCTGCTTAAGAGGTTGTTTAAGAGCGTCTTAAGAGTTTTTAAGCAGTCAAAATAGCAATGCTTAAAGGTTGCTTAAGACGCTTTTCAAAAATTTTTCTCTTAAACATAAAATAAAGAGGTATGGTCAACGACAGGCACTAAATCCCAACTGATATTCTACGGAGGAATTTGACTTGAGAAAATTTTTTATTTTTAAACAAAGGAAGAGAAGCTTAACAGAGTCTAATGGGGTATCCCCTTAAATTTTGCCTATTTGACTTATTTGCAATCCTTTCACATGTATATTGAGGTCTTTTGGTGGTATTTTTTAAGTTTTTTTGATATCAAATGTAATGGTAAACGCTATTAATAAAAATTATCGGTCTTTTTGACACAGAATCGGGTGTTGTTGAACCGACGTCGACCGCCGTTATTTGGATGGTCCGTCGACCCCGGTTCAACAACCCTAATAAATGCTTCGATATTAAAAATTTAATAAAAAAAAACAAGACGCCAAAGGTCACAAAAGCGAGGACGTGAAAGGACCCAACATATCACCAAAAAATTTAAAACTCCTCAAAAATTAAAGTTTTTTCCAAAAAGTCTCAAATTTTTTCAAATAGTCTCCAATAAACCTCTAAAAGACCTCAAATTACATGTAAAGAGATTGCAAATAGGTCTAATAGGCAAAATATTATGGGCTCCTTTGAAACCTCTCAACCATAAAAATTTCAAAATTTTTTTCTTCTCAACTGAGAGTTGTTGAAAAATATTTGTCATACTTGGCGATAGGTGAAAATTTATTAATTGTTCAAAAATTTTTGAATTAAATTCATTTAATTAATTTAAATTTTAATAGTTTTTTTTAAATTTTTTTGCCTTATGCCACGCCATATTTTCATAATCTTAATAAATTATGTTACTTATTGCTTTGAGAGTTTTCTTAAGAGTATACTTTTTCTGCTTAAAAGAGTTGTTTAAGACGTCTTAAGACATTGCTTATGGGTTTCTTAAAACCCTCTTAAGATTTGTTTAAAAAGTTGTCAACTTTTTTCAGATATGAACTGTATATTCCCAAAAAATTTTGTTGCAAATGAAGCCTTAACTAGTCTTTTATTTATATTCGGAGACTAAACATGTCTGTCTTTTTTTATTCTATCAAATCATCTAAGACTTTATTACCTGTAGTAGGTAGTTTAGATTCTGTATCAAGATCAACGACATCATATATAACGAAATCGTCCTCGATATTATACATAAAAGCGTCCAAATTTTCTAAACCTAAAAGCATTTCTACATGAGAAATATTAGTTATTACAAAACTAATGTTTGCAATAGTTTCGCCTATTTCAATTTTTATGAATTCTGTCTCTCCTAAAACATTGTGGGGATTACCGTCAGCAGTATTAATTCTTTGTTTAGAAGGATTAATTTTTAGATTGAGCCTATTAGCTACATCCAAACTAATTAAAGAAATAGATGCTCAAAAACAGCTTCAATTTTAAAGTCATTTATATAGACATAATGTTTAAGTAGTTCATTTGTATCATTAATATATTAAAATATTCCTTTGTTGAAACTTATCTTTGAGAGAAGAATTGTTGCTTTTAGAAAAAGAAGGAGATTTTGATCGTGATTTAGACTTTGACCTAAATCTATTTTTATCATTTTTATAACATTTTTCTGTTTCATGACCTGATTTGTGATAAATTGCAGAGAATTTGCAGAGGCTGGATAACAAATGTACAAACTATGTACATTCTAGTACAATTTACAGAATAAATTTATTCCATTTACAAAAAGAGTTATAGCGGCTTATATTTTTGTAAAATAAATTTTTTTAACAAAAATTCACATAGCCTAGGACTTTCCTCTCTAAATTTGTCATCTGATTCTTTATCTAATGAGAAAAAATTTCTAGTTTCTAGTTTTTCTTTCTTATTTTCTTCAGCGAATAATAAACCTGGAGCCTTTTTTGCTGTAGAACAGCTAGGAGTATTAATTGGTAAGGAATATGAAAATTCAAGATTTTTATTAATATTTGAATTACCAATTTCATTGAGTTTATTTGGTTCTTTCTTAATTCATTTTTAGTAATCATAAGGTTAGTATTACTTTTTTCTAGTTCTGTATTTTTGACTCCTAATGTGACTTGTTCTTTCTCAAGATTATCTATCTGAGTTTTTAAACCAGACAAAGCAAACTCCAAGTCTGCTTTTTTATCTATATCAGAATTCTTATTAGTATTCAAATATTCTATTTCATCTTCGACTAAGTCAAGCTGATCAATGGCACATAGATGCAACTTTTAAAGCATCACCTAAATTGTACTATCAATTATTGATAATCCATGCATATATTCATGAAACAACATTTCCATGTGTATACATACTTTTAAAAAATAAATCATATGATACGCATAAAAAAGCTTTTGAAAATGTAAAAGAATTTTAGATTATGAATCAAGAAGATTATTAGTTTAGCTTTTGTACCTCTTGATATGATTGATTCGGTTTATGATATAATAAAACGAGACATTCCAAAAAATGAAAAAACCTCAACCGACAATATGTTGAGTTATTTTGAATCTACCTGGTAGAATGGTCGTTTTGGTCGAGTTATTTGGAACCATTCAAATACACAAGGTCCGAGGACCAATAATAATTTGGAAGGCTTTCACTCCAAATTCAATAGAGCCATTATAATAGGATCTCTTCATCAACATATTTTTAAATTAATAAAATTATTTCAAGGATTTGAAGCTTTATACGCAGTTAAGTTTGAAAGAATCAAAAATGGCTTTGAAGTAGTAAAAAGACGAAAAAAATATGTTGATCAAGATAAAAAGATAAAGGCTTTAGTTGAAGATTTACGGAACAATTTGATTACAAGTGAACATTTTATAAGTCAAGCAGCTTATCTTATGGGAACTGATCCCAAATAATTATCAAATAATTTTTTTCAAAAAATCTAATTTATTTAATTTATTTTTTAGACTTATTTAAATAAATAGTTATCTTTTTTTTTGGAAAATAATAAAATTAATCTATTTCGAGACGTTCTATTTAGAAATATGCTGAAATGAGAAGTGTTCTATTTTTAATTTGTTCTATTTTGCTAATGTTCTGAAATGAGCATAAATATTATTATTATTTTTATTTTATTTTTTAAATAAAATAAAAATAACATATCAAGATGAATACATTGAAAAAGTGTAAAACCTGAGAAATTTTGTGAAATATTTTTATTGGTTAAAAAGAAATGGCTTGGGTTACTTTTGTAACGTTACAAAATTCCTTTTATGAAATCAAAATTTGTAACAAAAAATGTGATCCTTACAAATTTACTGTTTTATTTAATGGAGTTTTATTACGAAAAAAGCTAAAAAAGTTAAATAATTTAATTAAGTCATTTATTCATCATTTGAATCAGTATCTCTATCTGACTCTGACTTATCATCATAATCATCAATAACATTTTCTTTGAGTTTTTTCTCTAATTTTGAAAAATCGAACATTTAAATAGCATATTTAACGTATCTATCAATAGATATTTCTCTTTTCCTAAGCATTTGTTTTTAGTTGAGCAAAATGGCATCGTTAATAGTATATGATTTATTTTCTATGTTTTAAAGCTCGATGGTACTTAAGACCATTATCGACCTCTTGAAATTAGTTGTTTGATTCCCAACTCATTTTTATTAATAATTAATAAACAAATATATAAAATTACTATTTTTTTTTTAACATGGGTTGTATTGAAAAAAATTTTCCCCATGTAAAAAGATTTGTATACGAGGTCTCATTAAAAATTCAATGTTAAGAGTCTAATTTTTCTGTTTTCGCTAAAGGAAAGTATTTGGCTCGCTTTTCCTTTGCCAATCAATTAAATATTTATTTTGCGCGTGATAAATTTATATTTTAAAATTCAGGTTCATTTTTTAAAAAATATCGTGTTTTCAAGAAAATCAAAAGAAATCGTTTGCATGTGATTAGTGAAAACCAAAAACGCCTATTCAAGTACTGATTTAGCTTTCGATTCTACTAATTTATCCTAAACTTCACTTTGGACATCAAAGGAGAAAAGATTAACAGAAAGATATTTTCTAATAAATGAATAGAATGCCGTATTTCCTTGCTTATAAACGCTCCCCTAAATTCTCTCCTAAACCTACCTTTTTCCCGGCGAAAGATAATCAGAAAAATTGAAATTATGTTTTCAATAAACAATTCAAACTGGACTCTATCAATAATACATATTGAAAAATAATAAATTTATTTTTAAAAGGTTTGATTTTGCCTCTCAAAGTACAGATTTTTAGTCGCTTATAAGCAAAGTTTTACGGTAGCAATCCAAATAAATCATTTCTACTTATTGCGAAAGCGGTAACTCACCAAAAATTCTAAGGATTTTAAGAAAAAAATGAATAAACAAAAATAAACGGCTTCATTAATCAAAAATTAAAAAATAAAAATTTAAATGGCTTTTCATAGTGAAAAGTTTTCAAAAAAGCCAATTTTTGACACTGTTCGTACATTTTCTTAAATAAGCATTTTTTAGGGAATCGTGAGAAAGCTCTAAGGACTTAAGTCCGAGTCTTAAATTTTTGTCCAAATAGGACTCAGATTCAAAGCCTAAGTCTCTTGCAAACTTGCTACTCAGACTCGAGTACGAATCATTAAATTGAGCAAAAACTCAATTATATTGGAATCAATATGATTAATATTTAAAATATAGTTGTCATAAGTCTAATAATACGAACTCTCTATTATAAAAGTTATGTTATAACTTAATACCTTTGTTCTAAATTAAACTTAAAAATTTCTTTCTCATGAACTGTTTGATTTTTTCCAGACTCCAAAAAAAAGTAACGTCAACAGTCAGCCATAATTATAGCCGTAACGTATCCAAGTTAATTTTACATAATATTTAATGAATTATGATTCCCATCAAGATTTTTAAAAGTTACGATTGATTTACAATTTCTTAGAATCCCTTAAGTTAATTTTAAAAACGATCCAAAATATCTTATCGGAATTATTTATCCTTTTTAAGCTTTATAAATAAATAAAAAAAATATAAATGCGATTTATTTCATATTGGAAAAGCAAAATTAATAAGGCTAACAATACTTAAAACCAAAAAATTTTTCTTAAGACTCGAGTCTTAAAGATTTAAGTCGCATTTAAAAGACGGGCTCGGACTCAGACTCGCGATTCTTTACATAAATATCAAAAGACTCGTATTCGAGTATGGTCTCTATCACCTCAAGATTCGGACTCAGCCTTGATTCGTCTAAAATTATTTTAGAAAAATTTCCAAGAAAATTTGTTTGTTTAATATTTAAAATCTGACATACAAGTGTGAATGGAATTTCACATACGGGCTCCCGGTATTTCAACATTTTTTTCACACTTCATTGTATTTCAAATTTTTTTTTATGAACTTCCGAAGTGTGAAAAGGTGGAGTCGGAATTTAAACTTAAGTGTAAAAAAATGTTGAAATCCTATTAATTTTAATAAATTATTCAAATTAAAAAAATTACAAGTCAAAACTTGCAATACGAAATTGTAATTATGGAAAATAAACAACAAATAAAAACTGATTTGGTAAAAAACAAAGGTCCAATCAAAAAATTCTTTGAACAACCTTTAAATGATGTAATAGCCTTTAACAAAATCAATTAGCTGCCGAATACGCTCCTAAATATAAAAATGTACAAAAAACTTTATACAAAATCAGACACGAAACACAAATCAACAAAGTCTAAACAATGTCCATATTACTCCAATTATTCCTGAAAATAATTACTTTAAAATAGATCCAACCACTGGAGATCACTTGAATTATATAAATTATAACTTTGGCGATTTAAAACTCTATTAATTTCAAATTATGTGAGAATTTTTTTTAAACAACAACTATCTAATTTAATCGGACACATGTTTCATTCAGAACCAATTAAAAACCCAACATACCACATGCAAAGGATTTAACATTTCAGAGTATTTTGTCCATTTTGGCTGAGAAGGTAGATACCAAAACGCC
>NTPY01000225.1:39145-54729 GCA_002922825.1 Brachionus calyciflorus | reverse complement strand
TGAATTGCGAGAGGAGATGGCATCGCTTCGATTGGCAGTATAGATCCGCAATTCACGCCCATGGAGCTGTAAAATTAAAAAATGATCCAGATCTTGTGAAATTAACAACTCAAGTTTATATAGGTCGTTTAGCAGAAAAAAAACTCGAAAACAAAATGTATGACACCGAAGAATTATATAATCAATTGGTTGATGATATCGAAAAGAGTAAAGAATCTGAACATAAAATAAAAACATATACCGATACCTTGATTAGTGCTATGATTCCAAGAACAGAATTCGTTGAAAATTGTGTACAAAATCCACACCCTTGTTCTATTAAAACATCCAATGTCAATGTTGACGATCTAGAAAAGGATTACGGAAATTTAATCAATTGTTGTCGTTGACATGTTTGTCGATTAAATTTAAAATCTCGGGTCAATGTCGATTTAAATAACCATTCGACAAAACAAAAATTAGTTTTATTGAAAATAAAAATTCGGTCAAAGCCGAAATAAGCCTCGTGCGAAATGATCCATATATGATTATTCACAATAGGGTTATTTGTCACCACTGGAGAGGAAATGTCGACATGCAAATAATCCTTGATAAATCAGCGGCTATAAATTATATGGTAAAATATGCGACTAAACGTGAAAAGGCTGGTTTATCTCTTTGTCAATTATTTAAAGATGTGATAGGACCGTCACTAATCGAAGATAACCCGATTACTAAAATTAGATCTATGATGATAAAATCAATTGCTGGTAAACGTGACATAGGTCAATGTGAAGTCTCACGTTTACTGCTAAGTGAAAGTTTGTATAATTCTTCCTTCAATTATGTAACTGTCTCAACAGAAATAGACTCCAGACAATTAAATTTAAACGTAAATGAAGACGATGAATCCCAAGCAACGAAAAATTCACTAATCGACTATTATTCCAATGAAAACAACTTGAATCAATTAAATATCAATTAGTAAAAAATGGAAACTTAATAAGTTTTGTGAGATTTTTCAAATTAGATAGTAATATCAAAATAACTGCGTGGGCTGATCACGATAAAACAGTTGTGATAACGTTACCGAAAATACGATATAATCCAGACGACCGTGAAAAATATAAACTTTATTGTTATCATCAAACAATTAAATACAGTGATTGGGACATATTAAACATAAATGAAATAAGAAATAAAGATACAGCTATCGAAAAATTGAATAATTTTCTAAAATATGCACCCAATAAAATATTATAAATGATTGGATTCATTAATGAACTCTCAAAATAACTAAAGGAAGCGAGAAAGGAAATTGAAATGGAACCAGAAACTTAATTAACTCGTGATCAATGGATGATTTTGTCCGAAATAGGGCAAACTGTTAATGAAATTGAAATAAATGAATATGAAAATATTCATCCAGATACTAATTATGATTTTTTATCACATAGAAAAAATTATACTGAGCAACAAATGAAATTATCGAGAGTTGTTGGATAAATGATCAAAAAAAGTCGCAACTTGATGTTTCCGATGATTTAAATGTTAACAAAACGTTTATGAACGTGACCTAAACCAAGACCAAAAATTGGTTTATAAAATTGATGAAGATTATGAAAACAAAAAGAAACAATTGCTTTTAATTGTAAATGGAACCGGCTAGTACCGGAAAATCATTTACAATTAACGCGATTTCAAATTATTAAAATTTAAGCTTAAGAGATATGCCCAAACTGCTAAAGCAGCTTTTTTAATAAAAGGTCTCACTGTACATTCATTATTCGAAATAAGACAAATAAAGAAAAAAGAGGTGAATTCACCACTGAATCGAAAAAAATTACAAGAGTTGCAAAGAAAATTTAAAGGCATTACTCATATTATTATAGATGGCTACTCTATGTTATCACAAGCTGTTTTAGGTATAATCGATAAACGATTGAGAGATGCTACTGGTAAACAGTCTGAGTATTTTGGTGGTGTTTCAATTTAACTAACTGGTGATCCTGGTCAACTGTTACCAGTTATGGGCGCACCACTTTACAATTTTCCTCCTAAGGATCAAATCTCCACACATTGCTACGATTGCTACCAACAGTTTCATAAAGCTATTTGTTTGAAAACAATAGTAAGACAACTATCAAATGATTACGACCTTGATCAAAAAAAATTTATTGAGATTTCGGAAAGACTTAGAAATGGAGTTAATGATGATAAAACAATCGAGGATTGGAAATTTCTTTTGAAAAGAGAAATAAAACCAAATAATTTAGAAGAATTTGTGGATGCTTTTCGACTTTTTCCAGATAACTCAGCCTGTAACAAATATAATCATGCCAAATTAAAAGATTTAAATATGCCAATATGTAGATTGACTGCTGAAAATAACCCTTCGATAGCGCGTAATTTAAGCGAAGATAATTTTTATGGACTAAACAATGTAATTAATTTAGCAATTAATTCAAAAGTGACTCTTAGTCCAAATTTTTGGACGTCAAAAGGTTTAGTAAATGATGCGAATGGAATTATAACGCGAACGATTATAGACATAAATTGCCCTCTGGTCTACTAATTGAATTTGTTTTTGTGTTGGACCAAGGCTATTTAAAAAAGAGATCTTAAATACAATTGGATTCCAATAACCTTTCTCGATGCTCATCATAGCATATTAAATTATAACAAAAAGCAATTTCCAATCCGTCTTGCATACGCTTTAACTAATCATAAGTCACAAGGACAAACAATTAGTAAAGCTGGAATCTATCTGGGGAGAAAAGAACAAAGTTTGGGACTTTTGTTTCATTATCTCGGCTTAAACATGGATTTTTTGATCAAACCAATGACTTTGGAAAGAATACAAAAGCTTTCTTTATCTAAAATGTTAAAACCTCAATTAGACAAAGAAAAAAGAATAAAAAATTTAGAATTAAACACTTTGAAATATTTGTATTAATATAAATAATTTTTGTTTTTATTTTTTAGCATAATTTATTTGAATTTTAAAAAATTGATTTTGTTTATAATTTTTCTTGTCATCAACTTGAATCTAAACAAAGTTAACGTCTCGTTACTCGCATATAAAGCTCTGCTTGCCGTATAAATAATTGATTAAGAAATCTTTTAGAGTAGAAAAAAATTTTCTTAAAGGAAGTATTTTAGAAAAAAATATCAAAAACTTAGCAAAATTTATTGATTTAAAAAAAAATTAATTAATTAATTTGACAAAAACCTTAAAATAAAATGATGAACTTATTTTTTGCAATAACCATTACAACTAAAAATGAATCAAGAAATAATTTTGGTCGACCAAGATGCTAAGCAGATTATATTTCAAAATTCCCGTTACCAAAAAAATGAAAAAAAATCGAATCTTTATCGATTCTGCAACAGGATATGTAATGTTATTTTTAATCCCGATACATTAAAAATAAACAGATCAGAGCATTACCATCAAATTTTTTAAATACATGGTTTTTATCAAAATCAAATGTTTCCAGCTGGGTACATTTTGTTACAAAACAAAGAACGTGAAAATTATTTTGATGTATTAACACAAGAAAATGTATTTTAGCAGGAAATAATCTGACAATTAAATTACAAGAAGTGCTTTCGGTTTTCGAATTAGCAATTATTCAAGCAATAAATGTTTTGTTTGAGAATGCAAAATTCTATGGTTGTTGGTTCCATTTTAACCAAGCTTTGATTCGCTATCTATTCGACAAATGCAACAAAAAAAGCCTTTATTTCGAAAATTTTGAATTCAAATTGTAGATTCGAAAGTTCAGTGCTTTAGCATTTGTACCTTTAGAAGACATAGAAAAAGGATTTACAAACATCGACAACTTCCCAATAACTCCGAATCATGACACTATCAAATTTATAAAGTACTTTGTTGATACATGGTTAAAAGGAAAATACGGATTTTTCTGGAATCATTTTGACAACACTGGTCCAATAACAAATAACCACTTAGAAGGCTATCATGACAAATTATCAGCTATTCCATCTGCAAAAACTAGAAATCTTTTGACTTCTATCAATATGATAAAAAAATCTGCAACCCAAGTATTCAGTGATTTTAATACAGTCGAACGGAATCCAATTGAAGAGTCAAAACAATTATCCGAAAATAAGAAAAAAGGTAACATTTTTTTGACTTTACAAGAGTAATATACTAAGAAAATTTTAACATTTGAGCAATATTTCGAGAAGATTGCAGCTCATATCCCAGATCCATGTGGAACTAGTCAAATGAAGTTCGATCATGATTTGGAAGAAAGAGAAGAAAAAGAAGAAAAAATTGGAAAGAAAAGAAAAATTTTTTTTATAGAATACTTTAAAAACAAATGATTTCCAAGAGCCTAAAGCCAAAAAAATTAAAACAGATGCATCAGGTGATATTTATTATCTAGAGACTCGTTCACATGAACGTGTACCAATTTCTAAGAGTTTGTTGGTAAAGACTCAGAATCAAGAATTAAATAATTTCCACATTACCGAGTTTCAAAACCTTATAACTCATAAATATAATGTTACTGGTTTGTTCATGCCTGATTATTATACCATTGAAAATTATCCATTTAATCCGGAGTATTTAAGAGAGTCGGTTTTTATTCAAGTTGAAAATTCTCACAATCATTGGGTTGTTATATCAAATTATCATTCAAATGTTATTTTATTATTTATAACAGCATGAATAATCCAAGAAGAAAAGTATCTGGCGACCCAGTCAAATTAATTTATCTTCAACATACATGAAACATGTAACTATCAATATGTGACAGATAAAATTGTAATATCTATGTAATATGTTTTTTTAAAAGAATTTCAAAAAAATACAGATTTGATTTTTGAATAAAAACTCCTTCCTAAATTAAATAAAAATTTTGGTATAAATTTTCGAAATTCATAACTTTAATTTTTTTTTATTTTAAAAATAATTATAATTAAAGCTTAACATTTTAATTAAAATTTTACTCCTAACTTATTATAGAAATTTAAGACAAAAGGTAAGTAAACATTCTGGTACTTTGGCTTGTTTGGTATTTCTTGGTAAACTTGTTGGTACTTTGGTTATTTTTAGTAGTATTAATATTTAACATAACATTTATAACGAATTTTTTCGAAACTTACTAGTGACATGTATGCAACACCTGAAATTTCATACATGCCACATGTCTGCAAATTCTTTTTGACAGACATCTCACATGTCTGAAATAGGAACCTCGACAGACATGTCGCAAACGTCTTTTCCAGGCTATTACATGCATGTTACGGACAAATAAGTTTGACTGGGGGTTCTAGATATATAAATAAAACTCATGTTGAAGTTAATAAACAACATGGCACAAAATATTGCGGCTTATTTGCTCTAGCTTATGCTATGGCTCTGGATCAAGCTATGGAAATTGATCCAGGTTGTTTAATTTTTGATCAAAAAAAACTACGAGATTAATTTAATACAATAATAGAAAACAAAACTTTATTTTTATTTTCTCACTCTCTAATTGATAACTATATTCCTAAATATACTGAATTTAATTTAGATTTGAATTATTTTTTTTTGTTTCTTTTTTCTAAAAATAATTACTTAATTTTTTTAAATAAAATAAAATAAAAAATTAAAAAAAATAACCAAAAGTTTTTATTTCGCTTTAGCCTTTCGACTATTATCGTTTTTTCTTGAATAAAAATATTAAAATAAATTTAATGTTTTTTTTTTTTCAATCAATCGTTCCCAATCCCTCAACCGAACCGTATGGTTTTAAATCTTATTTAATCCGTAAGCCAAATTGGAACCTAAACCAATTAAAAAAATTATAATAAAAATAAACCATGTGTCTTTGTCATAAGCGACATAAAACCACAACCAATGAAAGGTCTTACGTGTATTTTTTTAAAATAAACTAGACCAAATCTATGTTTTTACTTGTTCTAATTTTAGCTTTATTTTATATAAATAAAGTCTCAAAATCATAGGATTTTATTTAAATTTTGAATTATATTGATAATTTTTTAATATTTTAATTACTTTTTAGACCGAATCAATTTCAAACCAAAAAAAATTATTAAAATTCAGATAGCAAGTTCTTAAGCCTTATGGAGGTATATTAAAACATAGAAAAAAAATAATATAGAAAAAGAAAAATATAGAATAAAAAAAATGTAGAAAAACGAAAATGTAGGAAAATAATTTATAGTCAAATTTTATCAAAATCGTAATATAACTTATTTACAGGTATTGTCAAATTTTAACTAAAAAAAATTAAAAAAAAAGCCGGCAAAACATTCAAATTTAATTTTTTGTAATTACATCTACCTGTAACACAGCTAGTATAAATAGCTATGTTTTTATTATTATTTTAGTTTTAATAAAGAAGAGAGAAAACATTTATTTATTTTGTTTTATTTATTTTTCTCTCTCTCTCTCTCTTTATTTATTTTATTTAATAGCGCACGCTATTAAATTGGTGGCAGCGGCTTAAATTTTTGTTTTTTTTTTAAAAAAAAATTATTTAATTTAATACACAATGTTCAACGAACTCGTGTTGTTTTTATTTCAAGCATGTGCGAGTATTTTTGCAATAGCGCTGACAACGATTGTTGTTAAAGTGACAGTTAATTTGTTTAATGGGCAGTGCAGATACGGAATTCATAAAAAACCAGACAGCGTCAGTAACTTAAAATCGCCAGTGGCCAGCAATGTCAAGTGGACACAAGAAACTCCAGAAAGAGTACGTAGGGACCATTTAGAATCCTTTACAGTAAAACCCGACTTGACTAGAGCATGGTATGACAACGATCAAATAGGATATAACTGGGCCGATAGACGCAATGATGATGTAATTTCTAATTCTGGTAAAGGTTTAAACTTTTTAGATTTCGATACGCTTTCAAGACAAAGAAGTTCACCTCACATGCAGTCAGAGCAGCAGCAAAAAGTACCGCTCCCTATTATTAATGAGAACAAGTTCAACACGTGGTCTACAAATCCAACAAATCCGTTTGCGAGCACGTGGTGCGCCGATGATGCAACCAGAGAGATGAAGACGCCAGTCAATCCATTCAAAGCGTGTGACATGGTAGTCAATAATAAGAATGATTATGACCGTTCAGTACGTAACCAAGACTTTACAGCGGTTACACCAGTTAGTGGAAATATGATGTCTGATCTGCGTGAACCTGAATTACAAAGCCAAAACATAAAGTCACGATCAAAAGAGTGGGCTTTTAAACCAACGTTTTATACACTACAACAAGATGTTAGAACATGGTGGAATCGGTTCAAGTTATTTGCTGAGCAGAACGACATCAACACAAATGATTTAAGGAATTGTTTGGCAAGTTTCATGGACGATGAGTGTTTGAAAAGGTTCGAATTCAGGGTACCAAAAGGACCCACAAACCTATTTGAACTAGAGAAACACATGGTTAAGTTATTCGGATGGCAACCAGCATCTCAAACCGATGCAGTCGCTGAATTTTATAATCGCAAACAATTGCCTGGTGAAGATTATAGGGATTTTTACACAAATCTCTGGAATTTGGCGAAATATGCTTACGCATATACAGGAGAATTCGACCAAAGTAAGTACGATTATTTGGTTAAGGAAAGATTTGTTACAGGATTAAACGAACCTTCTGTGTTCTGGCGGGTCGATGCAGCTAAACCACAAACATGTGCTGAAGCATATGATTTAGTAGGACAGTCTTATGCTAGACTTGAGATCCTTAAAAGAAATAAATCAACAGTTGAACAGAGGAACGTTGATCAAACCGAATTCAGAACCGAGCAGAGTTTTATCCCTAAACGTCCAAATCAATATCATCAAACAAACAAACAACCTACAGTGGAGAATAAAAGACTTTGTCATTTCTGTAATAAGAGTGGGCATGTGATAGCAGATTGTTATGCGAGAAAGAATCAAATGAAGAATATGTCATTAAATAGCCAAAGCAATGCTGAACCGAGCGTTTCAAATCGTGTTATTAACCGAGTGATGTTCGATGAAAGTATAGTTGGTGATTGGGAAATAAATGGCCGCAAGGTAAATTTTTTATTTGATACTGGAACAATTAAAACTATTGTTGCACGACGGATCTGGGATGAATGTAAAACTCCTGATTCTGTTCTGCAGCCACTTTCTAATATTTTAGTGACTTGTGTTGGTAGTCCAGTGAATGTTATTGGAAAAGGCAAATGTAATGTAAAAATTAACAATTTCGAGGATGAAATTGATGTGATTGTGGTTGATCAACTCGTTAATGATTGTCTGCTTGGTTTGGATGTTGCGTTCAAAGTGGCAGATGTGAAAAAATGTTTAGATAGTATAAGACAAGCTCTCACCGAGCAGCAAATGCCTAAAATGTCCATTAACAATTTGGTGGTTGATTTGAACCCACATGAGGATCCTGAACGAGAAAATATTAAGACAACAGAGCAGCACGAGAGTCACGATTCAGACGACGTCGAAGCTCACAAATTGATCATTCAAGACGAGTTTAATAAAGTTGGCACAGACATGAGCCCGATATCACAAACAACAATTTGTGGACATGTCACTGAGGTGACAACTGACAAAGCAATAACACAAACTCCGCGAGAAATCAATTTTGCCTTGAGAGATGAAGTCAAACTTCAAATTAAGGACAGACCGGCGCTGAATTTTGAAACAGTCACACAACCTATGGAGTATGAATCCTTAAAGTCAGAGTCGTCCGTAACGAAAGTGCAAAATCATTGTATTAAATCTCATTTAAAAGCTCAGAGTGATACAGTTCAGCGCGAATACTTTCAGGGAGGGGAAGAGGGGATAAGAGCAAGACCTCACAAAAAACCGCCCTACATCCTTTTTCTTTTTGTAGTTAGGAAATATCATATAAAGCTGGTCGCATCGTTTTTAGTGATAAAAGCGAGTTTTAAATGTAGTTTTATGGGAAAAAGTTCGAAATCAGTAAAGGCATGGTCATTCAGTGATGTTCAACTCGTTTTACGACAAACGGTAAAAAGCACCCCTTTCGATAGACAACTGATGGTTTGTGGCTCTGAATATTTTGTATTATGTTGCGTTCAAACAAATAATCCAATCAGAAAAGCGGTGTTGGTCAAAACAAACCAACCAGCGAGAATTTCATTCAGAGCTGAACTTACACCTGAACCAGATCCAGCAGCAGTACCAATAAGCGTCAAACAAAATGTAACAAAGAACTTAATGGCGTACAGATTACTACGTGGAATAGTTTTCCGTCCTCACATCAAACAAGAAACAGAACATCGCTGCAACGCCAACAACGTGACGAGATCTTTCTTGAAGTCAGAGCTGATTTTGAATATTAATGTTTTAGTTTATCTTTCTGTGTTATTTCATCCCGAACGTCAGGAGCCGTTCTTCCTGGGCGAGGGAGTAATGTAACACAGCTAGTATAAATAGCTATGTTTTTATTATTATTTTAGTTTTAATAAAGAAGAGAGAAAACATTTATTTATTTTGTTTTATTTATTTTTCTCCCTCTCTCTCTCTTTATTTATTTTATTTAATAGCGCACGCTATTAAATACCGTTAAAACTACCTGGATCAAAAAAATAATTATTAATTAGTTATCATTTAATTACTAGAAGGTGGTTAATTAAAAGAAAATTAACTTAAAAAATTTTTTTTTTCTCAATTATAAATAAAAACTAAATTTTTCGGTAAATTAATGATTCTTAATTGATCAAAATTTTTAAAATTTATGTATCAATTTACATTTATTAAATTCGAAATTTTTTTCTTTATTTTTTTTCTACATTTTTTACATTTTTATATTTATAAAAATTCTATATTTTTTTCTTTCTATGTTTTGATAGATCCCTGAAATTTATATTTACCTATCATTTCACCTAATTTTGATAAGATTACCAATAAATTCCCAAAAAAGACAACAAGTGGTCTGAAAAAGAACAAAGACCTCAAATGAGTAAAAATTTTAGGTATTTTGAAAGATGAGATAGAGGTCGGACGAATTCTTTATTTGATTTCTTCTTTGAAAAAATGAAGGTCAGGAATAAGTTTAAAGATTAGACTTTTAAAATAAAAGACTTGTTCTGAATTTTTTAAACATAATGTATACTTTTAGAAGATTTCTTAGTTTAGATATACTTTAACAAAAAACTAATTTTTAGGCTTCTTTATCTTTATTTCAATAAAAAATAATTGAAGTAAAACTGATCTTAAACAAAATTTTACTTATACTGATAAAAGTATAAATTCCATATAATTTTATACTTTTTCTAATATCGATCAAAAATTTCAGTAAAATAGTTTTCCTATTGAAACAGTTCCAAATTAAGCAATTTGAGGAAAAGGATATCTATTATAATTTTTTATTCTTTTTTACTTTTTCTGAAATTGCAATATTTAATAACAAAAAAATAACCAAAAATACTTAATTATAGAAAAAAATAAATCTTATTCTCAGACACCGAAGTTTATTGTATTGCCATATTTAAGTTTACCTGTCAGGTAAACCTTTTTAACCAAAAATCTTTCTTATGTTTAGTCGATCATCTTTGATGTAACATTAGAAATAGAGTTGACGAGGTTGAGAACACAAAATAAAAAACTTTATTCAAGATTATCAAATAAATAAAATCGATATCGTAATTCTTTAAATCAACGCATCACTACTTTTAAACACAAAAATTATCAAAATCGTAATATAACATATTTACAGGTATTACCTTTTTTTCTTAGATCACAAAATCCTTGATTTTAATAAAAACTCTAGACAAAAAGTTTCTCTTATGTAAATGTGTCGTCATATTAAACGCCGTATCCGTATCTCGTGCTATTTTCAGTAATTTACAATTTGTAGTATGTATTTGACTGATTTTGAGAAAATCTAAATTAACTTTAACAAAGAATTTAATATCTATTCAGAAATTTTTGAATTTTTGAAACAAATTTTATTTTTATTCAAGATAGAAAAAGTTTACTGCAATCAAGTAAATATTTAATTTATTAACAAGAAATTTCGAAAAGTTTTCTCATAATGAGGGGGCTGAGCCCACCCATATTTTTAAGTTGGGAAGGCTCAAGCTCAGGCTAAAACCCCTTGGGTATAAATTAAGTTTTTAATTCTTCTTCTAAGACCATTGTTTCCATATCCTCTAGCTCATCTACATCTAAATCTTAAACTACATGTTCCATATTCATTTATAGCTTCATCTAATGGAGCACTTGTAAGAAAAAATTATCTACATCGATTTAGTCATCAAATTTAGATTCAGTGTAATTCTGATTATACTCTTTATCGAGTAAATCAAGCTCCGACTCGGCGCTATCATCGAAAGGTAGTTCAACAATGTCGTAGATACTCGTACTTGTAAAATTTATTTAGCGAGTACTCGTCCCAAAAATTAAATTATTAAAATTTTAAATAAGACATAAAGATTTTTAGTTTAATTTAAAAAAAAATATATAATTTATAATAATTTTTTTATACAAATTATATATCAAATTAAAGCTTAGAAAATAAGGAATTTTTTGAAGTGCTTTTTAAGCCGACTTGCCATTCTCTACGGAAGTTGTAGGTGCTAAAAGATTTCCGGGACCCGGTAACATTGGTAGATCCTGACAGGAATTACTCTACTAACTGATTTTTTGATACTGTTTAGTTCTCATATTACTAAAAATACCACCAAAATATGAAGTCGATAGCTTTGTGGCAAAGGGGTCATTTTTCAGGAAAACCATTATTTTTGGGAAAACTTTGGCACCAATTTATCCGGAATGGTTGACTAAAGCAACACAGATTTTTTTTTAAATTGTAGGGAATTGAGCGATCTTTAAGAATATAAGTAGTTTTTGATTTAAAATCTATCGATTAGACCTAAAAAATTAAAAACAAAAAAAAGGACCTTTTAGGTACCCTCTCTTTCAGGATCTATAACTTCATAACCGAAAGTCCCTTTGACTAATAAAGGATACCAAAAAATTCCTTAAATTTTCTTCTACAATTTGGTATACTATACTTGCTTATTACCATTTATATAAAAAAATCAATTTTAGTGATTCGTGTCCTTTTAATTTTCCGTGAATCAGCTGAACTAATATCTATTTCTTCATCCTCTGAATCTCTTTCATCTTATTCGTTATCATTAACATTTTTTGTGGTACGGAATTGAATTGAATTCACGTATTTTACGTAACTATCAAGAGTAATATCATTCTCAAGTAACATCTTCTTGTAAGAATTATATTGTTCATCTTTAAAAATTTGTAATTTTTTTCTAAGAGGTGCTGGTCTTCCATCTAAAGCATGTTGGTATTTGTTTAAAATTTTTCTAAAAATTTTTCTAATTTTTGATTCTTCGAATCCTCATCTAAAATAGGCTGACTGTCCAAAATATTTTGCGATTGGTTATCAATTTGATTTAAAGGTATCATAGACAAACTAAAAATTTTACGAAACCAAGAATTTAACTCTTTATTGATCTCATATTCAGTTTTAAATCCGAGTGAGACAAATTTTCTAAAAATTGATTGACCAAATGAAATAAACATCCCTTATTTGCTATACCAGGCAACTTTTTAGAAAAAGCATTGATCGATGCTTTTTCAAAATCAGTCATCACTGTCTCTGGATTCAGAACTAAATTATGTGCATTTGCTTCATTGATGACAGCGCTTAAAACTTTTTCATAATCTGAAGTTCTTCGCCTATCCGTTTTCTTCTGTGTAAATTATTTGAAGAATTTATTACTAATCCATCATGATTAATTGTTTAACTTGCTGAACATATTGGATGTGTACAAGTCCATCTTTTTGAAGTTTTGTTTTTTTTTTTTCGAGAGAGAATAATTTTCGATAAATATTGTAAAATTCGGTGAAAAAAAAAATTTCCAAAATTTTTCCAAAAAAACTGAATTTTAGTGGATTAGTCACAAAAAAATTTCTATTAGCCACATTGACAATGTTTTCGCCAAAAAAAGCATTTCTTCACAAAAAAAATACTTATTTTTACAATTATTTCAATTTAAATTGAAACTTTCCAGCACTAAAAAATAATGCTATAAATTTAGTAACAGAGTCTCTTAACGCAAGTTTCACGAATCCAGACAACAATTCAAATCGAAAACAGTCAATATAAAAAACTGAGTTTGTTTTATAATATTAAAAATTCCTTTTGAAAAGCTCAAAAAATTTTTAAAAAAAGCTAGAACTAGTTCAATATTATTTAAATTCTCGGAATAAATGGCTTTTTTAAAAGTATTTAAAAGAACTCAACTTATTTTATAAAACTATTCATTTTCAATTAAATAAAATTTTAATTTTGCAATATTTATATGAAATAATGTAACCTGCTATGCAAAAATTGTTAATTTTTGTCTAAAATATTTATTTATTGCCTAAATTTAGAAAGTTAGGAACAAACCAATTTTTGTTAAAATTTGCCTAAATTTATCATTTTTTAGTATAATAATACTCTTAAGTTTTACGGTTTATATTCACAAAAAATTTTTAAAAAAGAGATCAAAATTATCTTTAAACTGGGGTTTTTCTCTAGATTTAACTTCTAAAGCCTGTATTCGAATGAATTTATTCGAATTTATCTTATTTTTTAACATTCGTTTTGAAACTAAAATCAACTGAAGAAAGATTTTTAACAAAAATTGTCAAAATTCTAAATAGTTTTATCTCAAATTAAAAAAAATAGACAAAAATTAAATAATTTAGGCGATAGATATTTATATTATTTCTACTTTTAATTCCTTTTGACAAAAAAATGTGTTGAAAGGTCATTTTTGTTATTATTATAATCGTCAATAATGTACATAAGTTAATTAAAAATCATTTATCAAAACCTATCTAAATTTTACTTAACGAATATTAAAAAAGTCTTGATGAAGTTAAAATAAAAGGATACATTGATGCAACGAATGAATGTTGAAAATCTCAAATAAACTCTCTACTCATTAAGGATTTTTTTAATAGTTTTTTATAGTTGTTTGATTTTTTTATTAGCGATTTTTTACTACTTTTTACCATTTTTTACCATAATTAACCAAAATTTACGATAATTTCGGTCAAAAAATAAAATAAATTTCATTTTTTTTTATTTTTCAAAAAAAGCTTTAAAAAAATTTTTTCCACGAAAATTCAGTTTTTTGGAAAAATTTTGGAAATTTTTTTTTTCACCGAATTTTACAATATTTATCGAAAATTTCCGATAAAACCGTTTTTTAGGTAACGATATTTTACGTAAAATATGGTAAAATATCGTGCAATTTTACCATATTTTACGTAAAAAATGGTGAATTCATCGTATCATAGCAGCGCTGTAATTGTAACAATTTAATTTAGTTAATTAAGTTTTTATGGTTTTTTAACAAGCGAAAAAAAGCTTTTTCGCTTTCACTGTCTGTTGATTAAGCTTGAAATATATATCAAAAGTTCGAATTTTTTGAAATTTATTGTAAAAAAACGCTTATATAACACATTGAAACGCCTGAAATACTAGAAAAACACTTATTTATTACAAGACCAGAGCTTTAACAAAAAAGAGAAATCCGAAGTTATTTTTTTAATAGATCTGAGAGAAGTTAGGAAATATATAAATCTTTTATTTGATCATTTAAAAAGTTTTTTATTTAAAAAAAAGACATATTTTTCTCAACAACATTTAAGAAATGTAAACGAAACGATTTCGACCCGTAAAACCATTCTTGATGTTTTTCTTTTTAATCTTAGGTCTTTTATTTGATTTACTCCTAATTAAGAGAGTCCAAAAATCACACAACATAAATGATAATAAAAATAAAATAATCAAAATTATACAAATTATTGACGATGTTTTAACTACTCTTTTTATCGTTTGGATTTCTTCTGATTTTATTTCACACTCCTTACCAGAAAATAAATATAAGCATTCACAAAAAGGTTCATTTCGAACATCTTTACACACTCCATTACCATTACATGTCTCATTTTGACAAACATCATTTTTAAATTCACAATTCTGGCCAAAATATAAATCAGAACATAAACAACTGTAAGTATTATTACCTTCAACGCAAACTCCTTTATTAAGACATGGATTAGATGAACATAAACGCGTGTCATATTGACATTTTAAACCAGTGTAATAACTAGAACAAACACATTCGTAATTGAAATTTGAGTCCATCAAACATAAACCATTATTCGAACAGTTAAGCATACAATTATGAAAATCAATATTTTTTGATAAAATATCAACAATTTTCCATATTGGAAAATCGCTAATAGACATTTGATTTTTTGATGGAATGATTGTTGATTTTGTTGTAATTATCAAATTTATTTTCTCATCTAAACTTGTCAAATATGTTGGTTCTGTTGGAAATTCTATCTCTTGTTCTTCGGTTGCATTACAATTAATCTCACAGTCTACTGGTTTTAAAGTGTGATTAGACGAAATAGTTGGTAATTTTATTATGTTCTTAATTTTTGACTTTTTTTGTGAAACCATCAAATTTCTTATTTTACTTAATGATGTTAAGTCCCATATGTCCAGAGAGCCATCTTCTGTTCCAGTAACTATTGAATTATTATCTAAACCTTCGATAGACAGTACTTTGC
>NTPY01000225.1:0-37574 GCA_002922825.1 Brachionus calyciflorus | reverse complement strand
CCATTCTTGATGTTTTTCTTTTTAATCTTAGGTCTTTTATTTGATTTACTCCTAATTAAGAGAGTCCAAAAATCACACAACATAAATGATAATAAAAATAAAATAATCAAAATTATACAAATTATTGACGATGTTTTAATTACTCTTTTTATCGTTTGGATTTCTTCTGATTTTATTTCACACTTTTTGCCAGAAAATAAATAAAAGCATTCACATATAGGTTCATTTCGAACATCTTTACACACTCCATTACCACTACATGTCTCATTTTGACAAACATCATTTTTATATTCACAATTCTGGCCAATATATAAATCAGAACATAAACAACTGTAAGTATTATTACCTTCTATGCAAACACCTTTATTAAGACATGGATTAGATGAACATAAACGCGTATCATATTGACATTTTAAACCAGTGTAATAACTAAAACAAACACATTCGTAATTGAAATTTGAGTCCACCAAACATAAACCATTATTTGAACAGTTTAACATACAATTATGAAAATCGATATTTTTTGATAAAATATCAACAATTTTCCCTATTGGAAAATCGCTAATAGACATTTGATTTTTTGATGAAATGATTGTTGATTTTGATGTATTTGTCAAATTCAATTTTTCATCTAAACTTGTCAAATATGTTGGTTCTGTTGGAAATTCTATCTCTTGTTCTTCGGTTGCATTACAATTAATCTCACAGTCTACTGGTTTTAAAGTATGATTAGACGAAATAGTTGGCAATTTTATTATGTTTTTAATTTTTGACTTTTTTTGTGAAACCATCAAATTTCTTTTTTTACTAAATGATGTTACGTTCCACGAGTCTAAAAATCCATCTTCTGTTCCAGTAACTATTAAATTACTATCTAAACTTTCTATTGAAAGAACTTTACCCGAGTTTGTTGGTAGGTAACCTTTTGATCCCGAAAGAGGATTCACCCATTTAGAAATAGAGCTAGTTTGTCCAAATATTAAAACATCAGAAGAAAATATTAGAAATTTTAGACTAAAAATTTCACCTAGTGGGATTAGAGACCCATTTTTTTGCAAATTATTATTATAATAATTAAAAATATCAATTCTATCTTTAAAGCCTAAGAATAAATAATTTCGAGGCGATATTTCTAGAGTTTTTATATCAGCCAGTGTAATGCTACATAAAAATTTAATTTCTTCTGTGTTCATTATTCTTAAATTATTCTTATCGACAATAGCTGCTATAGACAGGTTAAAAAAATTTTTCATTATAATTATTTCTTCAAAATGGAATCCTGTCTGAGATAATTGGTTTACCAAACTTAATTCCATGGTCCATAATTCAATTTTTTTTTCTTGATAACCAGCTAAAAAATGCGTCGAATTTAATATTAAAATTGATACAATATGTTTTTCAGATGTTATCGCTGTATGTTTAGAGTTGTTCAAATAATTCCACTTTAGAATATATTTATCGCCACCAGCTATGAGAAAATTCTCATATAAACCTAAGCTTAGAATTTCCTTTGAATGTTCATAATATGTTATTGTATCTGTTAGGTTCCATATTTGAATCTTGTGTCCACACGAAATTGCAAAATCTTAATTTTAAATCAAAAATAAATTCAAGTTTTGTAAAAAATTAAAAAAAAATATATAAGACGTACTTTGACTAAGTGCACTCAGAATTAAGTTATTAAAAACGAAAATTACCAATAACATTTTATTTTAATGGAAAAAATTTTATAAAAAACGAATTTATACTTAAAGTTAAATCAGATTATAAATATTTTTCTTTTTGAACCAACATCTTTTAATTAAATTATTTTTAAAATTCGTAATATTGAACAAAATAGCTCGAAATCATTGATAAATTGAAACATGATATATTTGCTTTCAAAAATTTGCCTTGAAAGTTTATTGAAAGTAAGCTTTTCTAAATAGCTCAATTTTCTAACATATAATTTTATTGGACGCATATATTTTTAGAAGTTTAAAGCTATATTTAAAAAAATATTTATTTTTGTTTCACTCAAAAAGTTCCCTTTGAAAAAATATCCTCTTTGCATTTTTTATTAATTATTAATTTAAATCAGGAAGGCCGCAGCGAGGCGATACGGGTCGAGTAGTCAAAACTCGCGGACTACCCATATCCTCTTACTTGGATGTTTATCCAAGAGATAATTATTAACATAAAAAAAGAATAAAAATTACAGTATAAAGTAGTGTTGAATAAAATATGTGAGAGAATATAAACAAGATTATAAAAAAAAAAAAACAATAGTTATCACTCGTCATTTACATAGTTGATGTCTAATAGTCTATTAAGCTCTTCTCTTCTATTAATACCTTCAGTTTTCAGGACTTCTTTGATTTTAATAATTTCATTTTTGTCCACCTCATAGTCATGTTCCTTGGTAATTAATAAAGCATCTTGAACTAGTTCAGCTAATGAATCATCCTCACCTTCCGTAATAAGTTTTAGTTGGCCAATTAACGTTTTATTATCAGTTCTAGTACCAAAGTCATTTTGATAGAGCTTTCCAATTATATCCACACTTAACTCATTATTAAACACTCGCTTACCCATTTTGGCTTTCATTACGTTAATTCTTTCTTTAACTGTATTGAGATTACAAGCTCTCAGTAGTTTAGTACTTCTTTTATTTTTTTTTACACCGAACATACTTTTGATCATATTGGACTCAAGAGTTTGTACTTTTTTTACTTGTGAGTCACTCAGTCTCATTACCTCAATTCCATAATATAGCAGTGGGCGTATATATGTTTTATAGTAGAATAGTTTAACTTCACTGGATACATTTACATCTTGTATACCTAATCTTTTGAATTTATTAAATCCGATTAAATATGAATTTTTCCTCTTGGTTAAGTTAATTTTTTCATTTAATCTTTCATCTAGAAATATCCCTAAGTATTTAATAACTGAGACTCTTTTTATTTCGCTGCCTTGAAATTTAATCTTGCTTTCCAATTTTGTTTTACTTAAGGTGTCTCCAAAAATTATAAAGTGAGTTTTATCATGATTAAATTTGAGGTCATTTTGTTGACCGTATAATTCTACTATTTCTAAAAGCTTATTTAAATCCTCCTCACTATCTGCTAGTACTAGGATATCATCTGCAAAAAGAATGCAATTAATTATAGTATCAATGAACATCACTCCAATGTCCACATTTTCTAGCCAATCAATAAGCTCATCTAAATAAATTGAGAAAAGTAAAGGGCTTAATGGACCACCTTGTTTTACGCCGATGGTCGTATTAAAAATACTTGATAGTGCATCACCAACACATACAATTACTTTAGAGAAAGAGTAGTATATTTTGATTGCCCTTACTATAAACCATTCAAAAAGATTAATCATTTTTACCCAAAGTCTTGTTCTATTGACTTTGTCAAATGCCTTACTGGCATCAATTGTGCCAACAAAGGTTTTCTTTTTTTTTCTTCTATTGAATAAGATTAGTTCTTTTAGTGTTAAAACCGCATGTATACATGACGACCCATTCCTAAACCCAAACTGTTTTGACTTACCTTTGTATTTTTTATTTATTTCTTTGAGTAGTATTTTTTCAAAAATATTAGCTAGAGTGTCAGAGATGGTAAGAGGTCTCAAGTTGTTGATATCATTATGATCTTTTGCGTTGTCCTTAACCAGTAACTTGACTAACCCAACGTTAAAGTTTGACGGCATTACATTGAAATTTATAATTGTCTCAAAAATTAAGGAAATTAATTTAAGAAGTTTTCCACAACATCCAAACTTGATCATTTCATTAGAAACTTTATTGATCCCACAAGCCTTTTTAGTCCCTAATTTGTTTATTATTTCATTTAAATCAACTGAGTCTATTTTGTAGTTATGGATTTCGTCTCTATATTTCTCTTCAAATTCTTTGACTAACTTGTCATCAGACACACTATTTTGGGTACCATTAAGTGACTTTTCGTTAAACAGCTTCATTATCTCATTTTTAGCCGTAAAAATATCTATACTTGTCGATGCACTCTCACCAAAAGATCTTTTAATACTTTTATAGAATTTATTACGATTACGCTTAAATAACCTATTGTTCTTTACTAATTGATTAATCTCTTCCCTTTCTTTGTTCTCTTTTTGTTTTTCTCTAAAAGCATTTTTTGATTTATTGTAAATTATTTTGTTTATCGTCGTATTTTCACGCTTATAATTCCTCTTAGCTTTTATAAACTCTTTGTAAACTTCCTCTATGTTCTTGTCCCACCAACCATTTAACTTAAATTTGTATTTTTTAATTAATTTTTCTTCCTTAATTTCATCAGCGGCTTTAAGTAATGCTTCGTTCATTTTTTCAATTATTTTTTGAATTGTTCTAGTAAGTGCTAATTTGTCGTGATAAATATTTGTAGGGATTGTGTCATTAATGCGTAATAATTCACCTTCAAGGTAGTCTTTAAAAATAATTTTGGTTCGTTCATTCCAAATAGGCTTGCTATTATAAACAACTTTATTCTCATCTTCATTTTGAGAACATTGTGTATCATCTATTGACAACTCAGCCGTTAGTGCTAAATGGTCACCACAATTCCATCTAGATGCTTCACACTGTATATTTTTTACTGATTTTGTCTCACTATCAGTTATTATATGATCTATCCAACTGTTGCTCTGATTATTGTAAAATGTGTAGGTAGATTTATCAAGCTGTTCTACATCCTTACAAACTAGTTTATTTAATGTTAGCCAATGTTTTAGCATTTTATCATGGCTATTATTCCGGTAATAGTCCGCATTAAAATCTCCTATAAAGACTACTATATATTTAGTTTTAAGTTGAGTGTATAAATCTGATAGTTGTATGAATTCATTCTCTTTATCAATTTTACTATCATATGAATTATCGTTAGCTGTTAAATAAACACCTATAAGTGCTATTTTATTAAGTTTTAGTACCGAAATTCTTTTGTCAATAAAAATAACATTAGGTTTTTTGACTCTGTTTACATTTACTATCCAACCAGTACCACCATATTTCCTACCATTTAAGTTTATTGAGTCCATACCTGATTTAAAATAAATCTTAAAATTGCTCTCATAACCAATTAAGTTAGCAACTTCAGTAGTCTCATAACACCACATTTCTTGAAGAAATAAAATGTCAAGACTACCTTGTAATTGTTTTACATGTATAATATTATTCATTAAACCATTGCAGTTTAAGGAGCCAATTTTTATCTCCTTAAACTGCAATGAGATCTTATTAGTTTCAGTTTGACTTATTTTGTGTGTGACTGGTTGGTTGATTAATTGCTATATGCTTTTTTTATATTTGTTTTTTATTTTGCTCATTATCGTACTTATTGATTCTCGAGCTATAGTCACTGGTGGATCACTAATATTAGTTTGACTGTTAAGTGTTACTTCCTTACTACTAGTGTTATCAGTATTGGCTATTCTCGCTTGTTCCAAATGTTCATCGATGCTTTTTGTTTTATTCATTTGTACATTTTTATTTATTTCTTGTAAGAATTTTTTCATAGTTACAAAGTTTTCTTCCATGAAGTGGTTATTTGCCTCAATTCTAATCCTTAAGTCCACATTTTGTTTTTCAATGATTTCATCATGTTTAACTAATACTTCGCTCATGTCCTCCATGTCTTTTCTTTGCTTCACTAGCTCTTCATCAATTTGGTCAACTCTTTCAGCTAATTTCTCCAGCATTTCAGAAAACATTCCTTTTTTTTCCTCACTCATTGGTTCATCGTCTATTTCACATTCTTCATCCATAATTTTTTTTAGGTTCTTATCTTCAATCCCATGACTTTTTAATATTTTTGAGTATGTGCGATTTGTTTTCCTGTATTCTTCTTTAATTATGGGACAGGTCTTACTGTAGCTAGTATGCTTTTTCATACAATTCATACATTTTGGGGTTTTCTTACACGTTTTTGTACAGTGACCGTCTTCACCACATCTAAGGCATCTGTTGCACACTGATTCACATTCCAAAATTTTGTGTCCAATTTCACCACACTTGCTACACTGAAGTGGTCTAAATATCCATGGTTCACATGGATATATTTTACGGTTTAGTTTTAGACCATTTTTAATTAGGTTAATAAAGCTTTTTTCATCACTTGTTATTGCTATTAAAACATTAGTTGGCGTGTTATCAAATGCTTTTTGTTTACGCTTTAATTCTTTAAGGCTATTAGCTGTTATACATTCTTGTACTAGTTGTGGATTTCTATTTAGAGACAAACCAATAGAAACGTCTTTAACAGCTAATATATATTGTTGATTTGATTTCTCAATAGTCAATTTTAAAATTTGCACCCCATTTTGACTCTTAATTAACAGTACATCATTTTTATTTAGTAAAACATGATCTTCTTTATTGTCAACTGTTACCACCAAGTAGAGCAAACTCTTTTTGTACAGCCTTATATTTTTAATTGAGATGTCTCTCTTTAATAGTGTAATAGCCTCTAATATCCCCTCGTAGTCATTCTTTTGATCAATTGATTTATAATATTTTTCGAGGTCTTGACCAATAAATCTCGTGGTAAATTTGTCTTGAGGCGTTTCAATGTCTTCTTCATTTATTTCCATGTTGACTGTGTTTTCGACTTGAGTCGTTTTTGTTCTTTTTACCACTGCATCCTCAGGATCATCTAATTTATGCTTAATTGACTTTTGCGACATTTCGTTCCAATCTTAGAGTATTCACTTATTTTTCTCTTTTTTTTTTTATTTCAGCTCTTATTTAATTATTTTTTTTTTACTAGATTGCTATATGTTAAGTTTTTTGCTTTCTTTTTCTATTTTAAGCTTTCCTTTTTTTAAAATTTTCAAATTAAATTTCAAATTGCAACACACTTCTTGATTTTTTCTTGTTCTTATTATCTTTTTTAAAGTTCTTTATAAATTGTAAGTTTATAATTTAAAAAATGCGTCGAATTTAATATTAAAATTGATACAATATGTTTTTCAGATGTTATCGCTGTATGTTTAGAGTTGTTCAAATAATTCCACTTTAGAATATATTTATCGCCACCAGCTATGAGAAAATTCTCATATAAACCTAAGCTTAGAATTTCCTTTGAATGTTCATAATATGTTATTGTATCTGTTAGGTTCCATATTTGAATCTTGTGTCCACACGAAATTGCAAAATCTTAATTTTAAATCAAAAATAAATTCAAGTTTTGTAAAAAATTAAAAAAAAATATATAAGACGTACTTTGACTAAGTGCACTCAGAATTAAGTTATTAAAAACGAAAATTACCAATAACATTTTATTTTAATGGAAAAAATTTTATAAAAAACGAATTTATACTTAAAGTTAAATCAGATTATAAATATTTTTCTTTTTGAACCAACATCTTTTAATTAAATTATTTTTAAAATTCGTAATATTGAACAAAATAGCTCGAAATCATTGATAAATTGAAACATGATATATTTGCTTTCAAAAATTTGCCTTGAAAGTTTATTGAAAGTAAGCTTTTCTAAATAGCTCAATTTTCTAACATATAATTTTATTGGACGCATATATTTTTAGAAGTTTAAAGCTATATTTAAAAAAATATTTATTTTTGTTTCACTCAAAAAGTTCCCTTTGAAAAAATATCCTCTTTGCATTTAATTCCTTTTTTCATTTTTTTGATTTTATTTCTTTCTCGAAAAAAGACCCCAGTTTGTTTATTTTTATTCAATGCTGTTTCAAATTTACAAAAAAACTTAATTTTTTTCATTGGGATTAAAAAAAAGATAAATCACATAACAACCAGAATGATTTAGAAGAAAAGCCAAAACTTGAGCCTAAGTTTGAAGGATTAAATTTTTTGGAAAGAGAATTTCACAAAATAGATCTAAAATATTCGAAATTTTGTTTATAAATAGAAATAACTGATACAATTTCTTTTATAATTTTTTCTAAAAGTTTTTAAATATAAAATTATAACCCTAAATTATTATACCTATAAATTTTCTAAATAATTCAAAAATTTAATTTTTTTTAAACTCATATTGGCATCATCATTGACATTCCTTTTAGACCTCGGTTAAAAATATCCATCAGTAATAAAATTTTAATAGCTCTTAAACGAAAATTATTTTCCAAACTTTAATAAATTAAACGTCAAAATGCTTCGATCAGCTCAGAAACATGCAACGAAGCGACTTTACCTTGCACACTAAATAAACTTTGGGTTTAATGATTTTTAAAAATTAAAAAATAACACAAAGACGAATTAAGTCGCTTTGAAAAGGAGCAAGGCGACGCTTACTCGTCAACTTAAAATTAACTTCCCCTCTGAAAGATTAATTCAAAAATAAAGGCAATACTCTCTCAGAATATAATATTAATTCTTAAAAATGTAATCATTTGATTAAAAAAAATCTAATATTACCACTTGACTCTTGGAAAAAGTAAATTCTGAAAGCTCGATTCTATTTCTTGCAAATGTCTATTGAATATATCTTGATAAATGACGAAATTTTGGATTCATAACAAATTTTAATTTCAAGTGGTTTATTCTTTTGTGTTCTATAACAATTTCACCTACAACTTTGCAATCTTATTAGAAAAGAGCGATGTTTCAAAATATTTCAAATATTTTATTTAAAAAAACTTTCTTAAAAATTAAATTTACAGTTTTAAGAATATTTGTCATATGACATTTGTGTTTTATCCAATTTTTTTACAAGTTTTTTTAATGAGGGGAATTAATTCAAAAAGGAATTCTTTTGTAAAAAATATATTCAAAGTTCATAAAACAAAGGGAATATTTTCAAAAGTGAATTGATTACGGTGAATAGTTTTTTAACCAGTGAAAAAATTTCGTAATATAATGAAAATGTTAACAGTTTTTATTATATTTAAAAAAAAAAATAATTTATTAATACAACTCTAATAGATTTATTTTATAAAAATTTTATACACTATATTTGAATAAACACATTTTTATAGACCCAATTTAGTTACTTTACGGCACCATAACTGCATTTACATGTATTGGAACTTTTTTACTTTCCTTTTAAAAATAAACTATATTTAAATACATTTCTATAGATAATAACTAAAAATGACTTACTTTAACTTGTTTAGCACCATGTAAATGTTTTAAATTTTCTAAATGAACAGCTAATAATTTATGTTCAACTAATAATGGACCCCAATCCTTTTCCGGCTGAAACAAACTCTTTAAACTTTTCTTACTAATAAAAACTGCATCCAATAATGAATAAATAACCCATCCGACGGTACCACTCAAAATAGACGCTGTCATTAAATGTCCAATAACATTAGACCAATAAGGAAATACATAACCGTCTGTTTCCAACGGTTTATATTGAATAATTGAAAAAATAGCTAGTAGTATTAACAAAAGAGGCGAAATGAATTTCCAACAAGTAGCCCAGTACCATGCCAAAACACAATCAGTACATTTTTTACCAATCATCATTGAAATATCCTTTTGAAAATTCCTAAAACCATAAACCCATCCAATACAAATACATTCCAATGCGCCGATTAATAAAACCGCCCAACCTGATGAAAATCTATCCATTATTTCAATCCAATAAGCGCCACCTCGAGTACAATAAGGCAGACCTAAACTGTACATAACGACACATAGAGCCCCAATTAAAATTTTTTTATATTTTTTAATTTTTGGTACAGCGTCTTCAATAGAAGTTATGACTGTTTCTAAAGTAGCAAATTGCGAATCTAGACCCAATGTTAACATCATAATGAAAAACATTACTGACCAAAAAGGTGCACCAGCTAATTTAGTCACAGCAAATGGAAATACTATGAAACTAAGACCTGAACCAGATGATACAACATCAGCCACTCTTTGATTTGTAGTATGAGCTAAATAGCCAATATATGAAAAAACAACAAATCCGGCAAAAATAGCTGTTAAGGCATTACTTAAAGTTATTACTAAAGTGTCTCTTAAAGTGTGCTGATGAAATTTATTATAACTAGCAAGGGTTATTAGACCACCGTAAGAAGTGCTCATTGTGAAAAATATTTGAACTGCCGCATCGAACCAGACATTTATGTCCAATAATTTACTGAAATCTGGTTTGATGTAGAACTCGATTCCGAGTCCAGCACCAGGTAGTGTCCATCCGTTTATACCAAGGATTAATAAGACAACGTATGGGAATAGGCTTGTGAAATAGACCACTTTTCCACTCGATTTAATACCTTTGAAAACGCAGAAAAAAACAATTATCCATGCGACGCCTAAAGCTACTGCTAATTGCCACACTAATTGACCTGAATTTTCTAAACCATTCGATTTTTGAAGTATATAATTACTTAAAATTAAAAGAAAAATTATTTATTTGAAAAAATTAACTGATTTCTAAAAAAAGATTTTTTTGCTGATTTATTCAAAATTTAAAGCCTTATGCAATTTTTATACAGTATCGTTTTGACACGAGGATTTTACGAAATTTTACGTAAATTGACGTAAAATTACGTAATTTTACGTAAAAATCGGTAATTTTACGTAAATTTACAAAAGGAAAATTACGTAATATTACGTAATTTTACGTAAATTTGCGTAAAACCGAAAAGGGCCAAAAAAAGGTCCATTTTTACTTATTTTTGGTGATTTTTGTTAATTTTTATTTTTAAGAGTGAGAAAATTGAATATACAAAAAAAAGTAAAAAAAAGTAAAAAAACGTAAAAAAACGTAAAAATTACACTTTTTTACCCGTAAATTTTCGTAAAAAAAGGTAAGATTTCGTAAATTTTTGTAAATTTTCGTAAAATATCAGAAATAGATAAGTTTTTTAGCTTTTTATAGAAAAAAGAAAAATTTACATATTTATTTAATATTCAATTTTCTCACTCTTAAAAATAAAAATTAACAAAAATCACCAAAAATAAGTAAAAATGGACCTTTTTTTGGCCCTTTTCGGTTTTACGCAAATTTACGTAAAATTACGTAATATTACGTAATTTTACGTTAATTAACGTAATTTTACGTAATTTTCCTTTTGTAAATTAACGTAAATTTACGTAAAATTACCGATTTTTACGTAAAATTACGTAATTTTACGTCAATTTACGTAAAATTTCGTAAAATCCTCGTGTCAAAACGATACTGTATATTTTGAGAAAAAATTTTTTGAAATTTTAATAAATCTCAAAATAAAAAAACTTATCTTTTAGCATCAAAGAGTTTAAATTTTTAAATTCATCAAAATCCTATTCGTACAGTACAAAGCTGAAATAGGCTAACGAAATCACGAACAGAAACAGAAACACTGTTCGAAGATTGTTGGAAAATGTTCGAACACGTCGTTAACTTAGTTTAGCCTTGTACTGTATTTGCGAAAATTCAAATATCCTGCCTCTCTACCAGAGATGGGATCAGTACCAGTATTTTCCAGTATTCAGTACTACTGGTACTGTACTGTTTACTGGTTATTAACCCATTTTCATTTAAAATAGATTTACGCGTCTAAGTTATGGTATGAAAAGGAAAAATTTTTTACAAGCTCATTTTTATTAGGATTTGAATTTGAATGAAAAATCGAAAGTTTAATTGACAAAATCTAAGTTTTATAATAAGAAGTAATCTTATTCTTATGCTCAATTTTTAACTTCGATGCATTCAAAGTCAAACCCGGTTAACTGAAGTTTTTGATCAATTCGCTCGATTCGCTCAATTCAAAATTCTAAAATTTTTATGCAATTAAAAAATTTTTTTTTTTCACATGTACATTGTTTTATATTAAAATAATTTTGTCTTATAGTTTTGAATTGAGCGAATGAAGCGAATTGATCAAAAAGTTCAGTTAACCGTCAAACCCTTGTTTCAAAAAAAAAAATCAAAGTACTGCCAATTGATTTTAGTACTGAACATTTAAATACTGGTACTGTAGTGGTACTGGCTGAAAGAAAACTGGTACTGTACCGATACTGGTTCCCCTTGGTACTGGTACTTACTGAATACTGGCTACCCCTGTACTGATCCCATCTCTGCTCTCTATTCAATAATCTTGATTAAAATTCTCCTTTTCCTAGCTTTTCAAATAAAAAGGTCACAAAGTAAAAAAAATTCGTATTCTCTAAAAATTTTTAAATACCGTATTCGCTTGCCTAGGACTCTAAGAAAAATGAGCCAAGTTCTTTACTTTTAGAGTGCATTCCATCATCTAAAAATTGCATCGATTACATGCTATGACAATTTTTAGAATTTTTTTGTGAAGAAAATTTTTCAGTAACTTTTCCATTAGAGTTAAGATTAAATTAGGAAAACCATAGTAGAGTAAAGACTATTAAAATTAAGAGTTAATTTCTAATTTTTTTTATTTTTAGCTCTAATGGAAAAAATACTGAAAAAACCCAAGCATTATCTTTCAAAATTATTTTGAATTTTTTCCCAATTTTTAATTCTCAAATAAATGTTTTTATATCTCAGCTAGGTGTAGAATTACTAGTCTACTACTAATCTTTTAAAATTAGTGCAACTGTAAATAGAAATAGAGAATCTAATTTTTTTTTGAAGTTTTTTTTTTATTCAACTTTTTTTCAATATTTTCTAAGCAAAAAATATTATTTGAAAATTTAAATAATATTTCTATTTGACTGAAACTCAGAAACCTTAAAAAAATTTTAAATCCAACAGCGAATTAATCTAGGTCACCAGACAAAATTAACCTTATAAAATTTTTCGATTAAATAAACTCTTTGAAAACAAACCTACTTATAATAATCTTGAGATGGTAGTACAGGTTTTTTGTACTCTAATCTTTTTTCAACTGACCACCATCCAATAGGAGTCTTTCCAGCAATACCACTATAATTATAACACAATCCATTAAAATCTTTATAAACATCCGGTTGATTACATTGAATTATAAAACTATCTCCATAATCATCCGTACAATCTTAAAATTAAGACTTAATAAAAAATTTTTTTTTTAAATATTATTTCGGCTTACTTGGACTCGACCATGCATAGTCACATTTCGACCAAGGTAGTGGTGATTCAAAAGAATTAATTAAATAATACAATGAATAAGCTATAATCATATTATAATACAAACAAAAATAAAAGCTTGATATATTCATTGAGATACCAAGACCTTTGAATATGGGCGCCATTTTCCAACATTGAAATGGACCTTGGCTCGTAAATTGTCCAATATTTAATTCCAAAAAAAACAATGGTATTCCGACAAAGAACAAAAATATGAGATATGGTATCAAAAAAACGCCACCACCATTTTTGTAGCATAAATATGGACTTAACAAAAAAAAATTTTTTAAATTTTTTTATTTTAAAAAGTTTAATAATTACAATCTCCAAACTGCACCAAGTCCAACTGCATAACCTAAACATGACAAAAAGAAATCAAATCGACCACCCCATGTTTCTCGCTCGTCTTTATTCCAACTAAGACCATTTTCCTCATTGCGCTCATACTCTCCATCAGCATAACCAGTATCGCTGAATATTTTTTTAACGAGAAATTTTTTGAATCTTTGTGAGGCTCGATTTGGCGCATTAGGATTAATTGATACCTGAGTAGGTATAGTAGCCTTAGAGCCGTATAAAGAGTTACTACATGATGATTTAACATCATATCGTGTTTTAATACAATTTGTATTAGACGAGTTTAATAAATCAAAAGTAACTGATGAGGCATTTAGGATACTAGGCGTTTTTGACACTTGTCCGTCCGATTCGTAAACCATATTTTCATTGTAGGCGACTTTAGTCGATGGGTCTCGACTGGAAGGAAGCATTTAGTTTAAAAATTTTATCAAAAATAAAAAGTAAAATTTTGTTTTTTTTTTTATTAATTTAATATTTTTTATTTCAAAAAATATTGACCTTATTTTAACAATAAAAAAATATGTATAGAATAAAAAAAAATTGTAATTTTTGTATTTTGTTTAGAAAATACATGTCACAGGTAAATTTCGACCGTAAATTTCTCCTTTTTTTTTGATTAATTATTCTCAACTTAAAAAATTATTTAAAATAAAAAAATTTATAGCTAGACATCATCATAAAATCAATAGCTTTTCACTTAAAATATATTTTCAAATTTTTTAAGGTAAAATAATGTCAAGCTTTTTCTCATGTTTTTTTGATAGAAAATATTTGCAAAGAAATTGAGAGTAGAAATTTTTTTGTTTTATTTGTTTAGTGCAGATGATTTTTTCTGTCGATTTTATTAAATGAAATTAAGATTCTTCCATAGAAAAATAAAATAGAGTTTGATTTTAGAAAGACAGAAGCTTCTAATCTCTATATTTTAAAAACACTGTCAATTTTTAATGCGTAAATTCCAACTTTTCATCATATTTATGCGTATTTTTTAGGATTACGCATTTTTTTACGCATTTATAAGCAAAAGTTTATGCATTTAGGCGAATATTATTTTGGGATACGCATTTAGGTTCAAAAAAACTTAATTTATTCAAAAGTCGAGCATTTAAGCTCAAAAAGTTTTCAATCTTTAAAAATAAGATACGCATAAAAGAGGAAGATTCAAAGTTACTCATAAATGCGTTTTTTGTCAACGCAAAAATGCTCAATAAATTTACGCATAAATGTAAATTTAATCTTTAAAAATAAGTTACGCATATAAGTGGAAGATTTTGCGCATTTTTGTTAAAAAAATATTGAGCATATATGTGTATCAACTTTCAATATAAATTAAACTTTTCTAATATTGAAAAAAATCTTTTTCGACATTTTTTTTTTTAAAGTTCAAAATGCAACAAGTAAATTTTTTAAAAAAATTTTACCTTTAAATTTCTCAACCTTTGTTTACTTTTTCAGAAAACGGCTAAATAATCAAAATTAAAAGCTCCATTTTAAGTTCAAGCATTTTAGCAAGGTAATTAAAAAATTAAAAAAAATCATTTCTCAATCTTAAATATTTCTTTAATAAAAGGGAAACTTATACAATTTATAGTTAATCAAAGCAGTGAAAAAAACATGTTTTCTAATATCCAAGTTCTAAATCAAAATTTCAAACGATTGAAATATAAGTTTCAAATCAAGTTCGAAATTCAAAAGAAAAATCTTTCTTGACTTGGAAGAAAGCCAACTAAAGCCTTTACCGTTTTACTCGATTAGAAATAAAATAAATTTTTTCTATCCTAATTTAAAAAGCTCACAAAAAGTTTTGCGATAATTTTGCTTTTTTTAATCTTTTTGTATAAAAATTTTCTTTTTAAAATGTCCAAATGTAATTTTTTTTTTGACTTTTTTCAGTGATTAATTTTAATAAAGTACTTTTAATTGATTAAAAATAACTTTTTTTTATTATTAATCTATAAATTTAAAACAAAAAAGCTTGTACATAAATGGGTAAATAAAGACCCATATATCTTTGCCACTTTGAAGTAAAGCAAAAAATTAAAAAGAATTATCAGAAGTTTTGGTAAATTACTGAACTTTTACCCAAGACCGAGGTTCAATTACCTTGCGTTTTTTACTTCAATAGAATAATTTGCCTCATCACTTAAAGGTGTATTATTATTGAATTGAACTCATCTTTAGGAAAAAAAAGCAAGATCAAAAAGTAAAAATATGAGGTTTGAAATTTTAAGTTTCAGAATCAAATATTAAATTTTGATCAAAGGTTTTTGAGAATGAAAAAGCTCACCTTCAAAATTTAATATTTTTTTTCATTTCATAAAAAATATATGAAAAAAATTATAAATTTTTCATCTAATTTTTTTTGAAGAAAAAAAAATGACTTCAAAATTAATTTTTGAAACTTCAAAACAGATTATCTTTGATTTTTAACAACCCTAATTTTAAAACAATAACACCACTTGCAAACTGCTGATTAAATTGACTTTGTAAAAACTTTTAAAACTTTTTTAAGAGGAAAACTGGCAAAGTAAAATTATTGCTCATTTTTCAATTTTCAAAAATGTCTAGAGAGTCGTTTATTCATAAACTGTTTTGATTATCAACCTAAATTAATAAAAGCTTTAATCGAATTTAGTTATAAAAGTCATAATCGTGGATTAGTAGATTAAGTTAAATTTGTGATCAATAATTAAACTTAGTTTAGTTTAGGTTATTTATACTCGTATTTGCCAGTAGCTATGAGCTTTCACCTACCTAAGTAGTGGCTTGTTCGAGTGGTGTGATTATACTCGAAACGCATCATCACACAGCAGGGGCAACTGCGCAAGTTTATACTCGACCCGAGTAGTGGTAATATGTTAAGAAACTTTTACCCTCTTTCAATGTAGCATCACGCAGGATCGAAAGTGATGTCTTTTACTGGTATAGAATTTTAAACGAACTCCTTAAAGTTTTTTTTTGAAATTAAATTGACTGAATATTTTCTCTTTTATTTTTATTCTTTTGTAATTCGAACTCTTTTTTGAATGTATGTGACTTAAAATTAATCAATAAATAAATAAATTTTCATTTTAGCTCAAATAAAAAAAAAAGAGAGACCCAAAAAGTCCTTCAAAAAACAGTAGATAAGATCATTTCATTCTGTTCAAAATTGGGATTTAAAATAAACAATTCAAAAACTTGCTACACCATCTTCACTACTGCATCATCTTTCTTATCTACACTGCTGCTGCTCAAAGAAAAAACTACATGAATAAAAGTGCGATATATCTCGAAGTTGAGAATCCGCCTATTCCTTACCCAAAGCTTACTTTTCATGGTATTAACGCACCTGAAAATGAGAATACAGTCCAAATTTCAAAAGATAGCCATTTATTAATAAAAAAAAATTAAAATTTTTCTTTCTTAATGTGTTTAAAATTCAATATTTCTGTTTCAATTCAATATTTTTGTTTAAAATTCAATATTTCTGTTTCTCTTATATAAAATTTTTGGGTTTAAATGTTGGTTTTCGAAGTCTTTCTCTTTTCTTGGATTCAGCAATAATTGGTTCTAAAGTTAATGCGTTTTCATTTGGATTTGATTCGAAGCTTTTATTTTCACTTTTTTTTTCTTCGACTCCGATCATTTGATCATCATCTTTACCAGAGTTAGACAAAAGTCAAAAAATATTCAGAAAAGTCAAGTCCAACTTTGACTTCAAAGAAAATATTTTCTAAATTTCAAAGTCTGACCTGACTTTCGTTTTAAATTTTTAATATTAAATGCATTAAAAATCACATTAAAGTGTGTTCATGCCATATTCAAATGTATTTTTTTACTTTTCTTAAATTTGAGTTACGAAAAGTCTCTGTTCGTAACATGCCGTAATAAGAAATTGATTAAATGGGATTTTTAAGTTTTTGTAAAATGCCGTAATAGCTTGTCCTGTAACCCATTGCGTTACATTCAAAAATTTGGAATTTAAAAACTACCTTAAAGATATAATAAAACATAATTTTTTTGAAAAATATATGCGGTATTTATGCTTATGCTTTTATGCTGCGGTTTTTGTTTAGTAAATAAAACTAAAAATTTTGATTTTTCTGAAATACACGAAAATTACTCTAATTTTTGTAATTATCGCCGGATTTTAGGTTTTTCAATTTGGTCTTGTATTTTTTCTTTTCACTTTTTTTTGTGTGACTTAAATTATATACTTTTTCTTTAGAGCTAAATATTATCACACAAATAGTAGTGTTGGCAAAGTAAGATTTTTGATCAAAATCGCCATCAAATTTTATTTCCCAAATGGCTCTGGATATTTTGAATTATTTGAAACAACACAAATAATATTTTTTTTCAAAAATAAAATAATTTTTTATTCAATAAAATAAATACACATTTATAAAATGAATTAAAGTTTCCAAAATATAGAGTTAAAAAAAATTTACAACGAGCAATCGTTTTCTTGAATTGGCACAGTCAATACTTGCTTATCACTAATTTCACTATTTCGAGCGCATCTGCTATATCTTTAAGAAAAAAAGAAAATTTTTTAAGAAAAAAAATTCTAATATTACCAAAATAAATCTTACACTTCATCAATTTCTACATTTGTCAATTTAACTTTATCAAACAAAAATTTAACAGCATTTGGATCGCTACCAAAAAAAGGCTTTGATTTTTTATTAAATTGTAAATTTATTGTTTGAACGTAAGCTAAGTCATTTGTTGTTACAAACATTCTACGTATAGTATCACCCGGAATTAAATCATCACTTGTCTTTGTCAATGATGTTGTTTCGCCAGAGTTAGTATCTATCACAATTTCTCCAGCTGTTTTCGGAGAATTAGGACTTAAAGTTAGCTCAAATTTGTGATGATATCCACAATATGGTGCATTTAATGTTGTCTTTAAATACATGCTACCTCTTCCTTTGAAATTAAGTGTATAATATCCCATAGCAGAGCATTTATTATTTTCACAACTTGAGCAATCACCTCTATCAAACGCTTCTTCACTATCACAACTAAAACCAACGAAAGGACATGGTGAACGAATCGATTCAATAAAATAATCTACTGCTCTGTTATGACTACAACCGACTTCTTTCGTCGGGTCTAAATTACCACCTAAGAGCCCTCCTATAATTGACGCCAAGCCTGGACAACTTGGTTGAAATTTTCCACCATTTACATAAAAATCAACATGACCTACTGGCATTTGAATACCGAATGCAAAAGTAAATAAAGAACCGGCATTTGTGTGCATACTATCAACTAAATCAGCATCAGTTGGGTCTAATCTAACAACTGGATCAGTATCTTCAAAAAAAGGACCAGCAGTGTCCAAACCAGTGATTCTATTGAATCTAATCGAGGCTGAATTAGATGAATATGCACACGTATGAGCTCCTAAACTGTGACCAATACAATGTATATTTAAACTACGTGGATTGGATGCAAAATATTGACTACGGATTTTATTGATTAAAATTCCAACTTGTTTACCAACAAGTCTAATATTTGAAGTAGCATTATTGTACAATGGAAATACGGCTCCATTACCCCAAGCTACAATTATAACATTAACTGCTTCTTGTTTTAGTATTTCATTTTTAATTGTGTATAACCATTGGGTTGAGCGATCATTGCTGAAACCATGTATGATTATTTTTAAAGGAAGTAATTTATTGAAATTGGTTTGGCTTATGTCTAAATTTGTGTAGGATAGTGATTGGGCTTCATTTTGATTTTGACGTGTGAAAAGAAAAAATTCAGTACCAAGTTCATCAGGGTGTATTGGTAAATAGTTACCAGTATTATTAAATGGATAACTATTACTGAAACAACCTTGTAAAAATTAAAAATCAGTTAATAAATTTTAATTTCTTTCTCAATAAATTTTATAAAAAATCTTTTTGAGCTTTTTAAAATTAAGAGATTAATATCTTACCAACTTCTGGAAAACATAAATTAGTATCAGCAGGATATGGACCGTAAATAGGAGCCTTTGTAGTCGTACCTTGACCACTTGATAAGACAGTCAAGCTAAGACCAACTAGAGCTAGAAAAATTAAATTCATCTGTTAATAAATAATTGCGGTTTAGAATAAAAATTTTTTTAAAATTTTATGTGGTAAATAAGCTTTGTTTTTTTATAGGAATAGTTAAGCTTGTGACTTGAGACATGTATTACTAATTCTCTTTATCTATGAAAATAACTTATTTTTAATGTATTCGAATGATATCTTCTTTTTTTTCTTCTATTTTTGAGCTTACGTAAATGGAAAAAAAAAGTTTTTTTAAATATTGAATATGAGATAAATTGTCTCCGAGTGGTGATAAGATGAATGTCCTTTTTTTAAACATTTATGTCACGAGATTTTTTAAATTATTTCTCAATAATTTAAATAAAATGACTTGAAAATTACATAACTCGTTTTCTCAATATTAAAATTACGGCACTGTAAAAATGTATGCGCATTTAATACACATTAAACCTTTTTTGATTGTTACCTTGCATTTTTTGGTTAGTAATCGACATTTTTTATTAAATATTGTTCTAGATAAATGTGTAGTCGATCCACATGTTTATGAAATATTTCGATTTGAATTTTATATTAACTACCGTATTTCCGTGCTGAGTGGAGCATGCACCAAAACCCGAATTTTCGAGTAGAACCCAATTTTCTGATTGGTTGATTTTTTTTTCAACCAATCAGAAATTAAATTAAAAATATAAAAATTAAAATAAAGATTTATTGACACATTGTAAGTCTTTCGGCTTCATTTGACGAACTTTTTTCCTTTTCAAGAATTAATTCTTTAAAAACATTGGAAAAATTCTCCGCCTAGCTTCATCTGAACTACTTGCAATTTCCCAAATTTTTCTTCCTTTTTCTAATTTTGTAAATAGGTTAAGATAAATGATTATCACGTGCTTATATTGTCAAACGAAAATTACACGCTATTCCATTACAATGTCATTTTAGTAAACTTTGCACTATATCATTTAATAGATGCTCAAAAAATCGTTTCATTAAATATTAATTTTCACAATTCAGGTTTATTTTATACAATAGTAGAAACATCAGGAAATTCGGCAAAGAGAAATTCTTGCTCATCTGCTCATGCTCAATTATTTATTTTTTTAATAACTTTTAAATGGAAATAGATTTTTAAGTTCTGCAAAATGCTAAATTATGCAACAAACATGCTAAATTTTATTTGAAGTTCTGCAAAAACAGTGCAATTTAATTATGCAGTTGATTTAAATACTTTTACATTAAGTGCATTCTGTAATAATTTGCACAGTTTTTACAGAGCTTCAAATAATATTTAGCATGTTTGTTGCATAATTCAGCATTTTGCAGAACTTAAAAATCTATTTCCATTTAAAAGTTATTAAAAAAATAAATAATTGAGCATGAGCAGATGAGCAAAAATTTCTCTTTGCCGGAAATTCTTACAATTGGATATGTAAAAGAACATGAAATAAATGTAATGGAAGGGCCTTAACATCAGGTTTAAACTCACCGATTGAAAACACAAATGAGCATAATCATGAACCTGATCTTGTTCAAGAGGAAGTTTATTTTTTTGTTGCTAAGATTTTATCTCGACTCGAGCAAAAATGACATCTAAAGATCCTAGATTAATTATTAAAAATAGCTTAGTTGGTATAAATACTGAGACTATTTATTAGAGGCTTTTCAATTAATCAAGTCAAAAAGTCCAGAAGAATGTAATCTAATGATTAATTATTTTGAAACTTATTATACAAGGAGTATTAGAGAAGTTCCAATTTTCAATCATGAACTATCGAACGTATTTGAGAGAGTCTCTTTTGATTTACCTAGCACGAATAATAGCCTCGAATAATGGCATAAAAATTTCGAAGTTTGTTGATTTTTTTCTCTAATTTAAATGAATTTACAAATAGCCTTACAATTAATTTTTTTAGAGCTCATGCAAAAAACATCCGACTGTTAATTCATTACTTCAACAATTCCGACTTAAGAAAAACTTTTACGATGTCAGAGTTGGTCAATTAGAATCAAGTGACAATTATAGTAAAAGTAAGCTATCAACTCAAAATAATGAAAGAATAAAATTTTTGACAGAAAAATTTTTTGATTTTTTTTTTAAGTTTAGGCTGCTTCGGTTTTCAGCCATTATTTAGTTTCAAACTTAAAATTAGAATTATTTGAGATTCAATCAATGGATTACTTAACCCTAGACATGTTATGCTGTTTTTTGTGTAAATTTTTAAAGGAAAAATAATTAAAGATTTTATCAAAAATCCGGATAAAAACGATTTTTTTCATTTTTCTTAAAAACTACTCGACAGAATTTTAAAATCCTTTTAATGGTAATATTTAGTTATTATGAGAAAAAAAATTATGGAAATAAAATCTGGGGTTAGTTTGCACCCCACATAACATGTCTAGGGTTAATAAAGTTATTTTACGTAAGTACTATTAAATGAATTGATTAACAATTATCTGAAAAAAAGGGGTTAGGTTTAGTTTCAATCTTTTATTTCGATTAAATGAGTAAAATTCTCCTATGTTTATTAAAATTTTAGTTTTTTCAACTCTATTATTTCATATGGCTATTTTCCTAAAAACTTTAATGCTTCCCTCTTGACACCCATACCAAAGAAAGGAATGTCTAAAACACCTTCAGATTTTAGACCAATTTATGTTTCGTCAGTTTTGGCAAATATTTTTGAGCTTTTATTGCTTTCAAAAATTAATTGTTTCAGAGAGATTAGTAAAAATCAATTTGACTTTAAAAAACTAAAATCATGTAAACATGCGTATTATTTAGTTAATGAAGTAATTCATTTTTATCCTTTTGGTAAATCAAGAATTCATGTCGTTAGTCTAAATGCTAGTAAAGCTTTTGATAAAATGTCTAGGTCGGGACTTTTCTACAAATTAAAAACAAGGTTATTTTTGATTGTTGAGAATTCATTCAAAGTTTAGATTTATCTTTTTTAAACTTTCGTTACTGAGTATTATATGCCGAGTTTTATAAGCCTTTTTGTTCGGTTATTTCGCCTTAACTTTCGCTTTACTTTTATTAGATTATTGGATTCTCTTTTTTTTTAGATTTCAATTTGTCAGTTTTATGCACTCAACATTTACAAAGCTTCGCTTTGAATTAAAAAATAATTATTAAACGCTATTTTTAGCTTTTTTGTAATAGATAGTATTATTTTACCCTTTTTGAAAACTTGTCATAAGGAAGACTATATAAGTAGTGCTGGGAATTTTTTTTGTTGAGTCGACTTGAGAAAAAAATGAGTCGACTATAGTCGACCCAGTCGACTCCCAACACTACATATAACTCAGAACGAATTGAGTCAATAAACTTATCGCTTTTATTACGGGACTCATCCAAGATGATCTAAAAAAAGACTTCGAAAATTACAATCGATCAGAACATTAATCGTTCTCAAAATAAATAAAGACCCCGATTAATTTTTAACGAAATTTTATCGCTAATCAATATTTTTTTTCGACTAGGTAAAAATTATGATCGATATTTTTGGAAAAGTTTATTTTTTTATAGAAAAATCCTTAAACGATATACAATACACTGTATTATTTTATCGGCTCTAGCCGCTAACAATATTTTTACTGCTTTTATAATTAAAGTAGAATAAAGAGATTAGATTTTAAATTTAGACTAAATTTAAAATCTAAAGGCTTATCTGTTTTGCTTATTAAAAATAAAGTTTAAAAATCATAATTTTAATTGCTCAAAATAAAAATCACTTTCTTGAATCAAACTTATCTTGGTTTTATGACATTTTCTTATTGTCAAAGGAATCTCAAATGATTTCTTTTTCTATTGTTATTTATTAGTTAAGATAAAGCAAAATGAAAGTAATACTTTAAATAAAGAATTCAAGCATTTTTTTTTAAACGACGACATAACTGTTTTCCTTAAATATTCAGGTTTATTTCATAAAAAATTAAAACTATTCGAATTAAATTCGAAAAAGTCTTTATTTTTTTGAAAAAGAGTTTTACTCAGAAGAAAATAATGGGAGGATGCTCAAGTAGTGACTTAACAAGCACTCAAAATACAAGTCCAGTACTTAGTAATAATGAAATAGATTTAATTAGATCATCATGGGGACCTATTGTTGACTCTGGTCTGAAAGAAACTGGTACTTACATGATGACACGTCTCTTTACTCAACATCCAGAGCTAAAAAAATTGTATAGTTTTGCTAAGAATTTAGAAAATGAAGAAGAAATGATGTCTAATGAATTAGTTAATACTCACGGTGAAAAATTGTTCACAACAATTGGTACAGCTATTAGCTCATTAGATGACATGAATAGTTTAATTCCTATTTTAGTTCAGCTTGGTTCAAGTCATCGTAAATGGGGTGTAAAAGAAGAACACTTCGAAGTAATTTGGAAAATTGTGTTTTTATTAAGAAAATATTAATTTTTGTAAAAAGACAGTAGGTGGAGTCTTACTAGACACTTTAAGCGATGGTTTAAAGGAAAAATTTACTCCAGAAGTAAAACAAGCATGGTTGAAATTCTACAATATTGTGTCAATTAACATGAAGTCTGGTTTGAATCAATTTTAATGGAATTAAAGAAAAAACACTATTTTATTATTTTTAAATTAAGTTTATTTTTTCATCTTTAGAAATAAATATATTTTTACCTAATATTTTTGATTTTATTCATTATAGTCAAACTTTTTTCAATTTAATTGATTTAAAAAAAAAACGTATTAAAATCTTTTTAGAAAATTACTTTTCAATTAAATACTTCAATTTTATTTTTCTTTTCAAAAAGACCTTATTAATAAATTATCGTTCATTTCCTTATTGAAAATTAAATAAAATTTTTCTCTTGCTTTCTTTTAAAAATCTTAAAAATAATAAAAAATGAATTTGAATTGTTTTCAAATTTTTATATTAAACCTAGCCATTTTTTTAACCAATTCAGAGTTTTTCGAGAAACAAAAAGATTTTGATTTTGACGAGTATAACGTGTCTGTATTTTTCATTTCACAATCAATCGCGACTAACTTATTAATTTGTTTTCAAATTTGTAAACACGAGCCCAAATGTGCTTATTTAACTTTTAAATCCAACAAATGTAGTCTTTATACAAAATATGCTTCTTATATTAAAAAATATGATCAAAACTCTGTGTTTTACACTAGGCTCTCAACTTTCGAGTAAATTTTTTATCAAATAATTATTTTTTTAGAAAAGGCGATCCGAATTTTTCGTTCAAAAATTTTTTACACTTCTTTGCTACCGAAAAAACGTCGTATCAGTAACCATACTAGGTCAAAAGTGAACGGTTAACAAGTTACAAAAATAAAACTATTTTATTGGAATAAAATTATTCTGTAAATTGTACTTTAGTCTCTGCAAATAATCTACGATTTATCTGCAAATGACACTCCATTTAATGAATCAGAAACTTTCTGTTCAATTTTTCGCAGATAAATTGTAGAAGCTTAAGAATAATTTTAACAATGTTTGTGTTGAAATAACTTCAGTAGTTCGAAAAGTCATGGTGATATAATTTCCTGTACAGTTTTTGTGAATAGATTATTTTCTTTTTCTGATCTTATTTCATCCCGCTTCAAAAGCAAATTTACACGATTCTAATATTCCACTTAAAGTCAATTATCATACAGTGACTAATTCCCGAATATCACAGCATATTGACCCCTTTTACTTTATATTTAGACACAGGTTTCTGGTGTATTCATTAAATAGTACTCTTTAAAAGAATTCTTTTTTTAATTCTTTTAGTCTGATTATTGGTCTTAGGGTAGGCTCTATTTTTAGTGCATGAAATAAAGACGATGATTGAAACATCGATTAGATAGTCCAAAAATGCTTCTGACTATATAACTCTGATTTATTTTTTTTCAGCGATTGTGAGGCTTTCTAATCCGTTCATTAAAACCTGTCACCAGATAAAATGCCTATTGTTTTTAGCTTAGTCTAAGACCCAAATGAAAGCCGTCTTTTTCGTTCTTGTTATCTTCGCATATTTGTACAACTAGGTTTTTAAGTCATCACTTCTTTGAATATTCGAATTTTATGTTTTTGTAAAAATACTTTAATAAATTTATTTCAATCAAAAAAAAGTTATAATTGTTTTTATTTTTGTAAATTAAACTTTTAGGCGAAAAATTTACATAGTAGTATAAAATTGAGAAAATTTTTTTTTATTTTAAGTTTGAAAGGTTTAGTTTATTATTGGCCGGTATTAAACTCTTCAACAAATGATATTGTAAGTAGAGCTGATTTATACGAACCAGTAAATGCCTTCTTCATTTCGAATAGACTTGGTATTCCAAAATCAGCAGTTAGTTTATCAGCTGGATGTTATAAACTACCTTCTAGAAATTATTTTGATGAAGATTTTACTCTAATGGCATGGATTAGATTGACAAATACTTCATATTTTCAACGATTTATAGATTGTGGACGTGAAGAGTACAAGACATTATTTGTCAGTTTATCAGACGGCTTGACTAATAGACCTTACTTTAGTATTTATAATGGAAACACTTTTTCTAACTTAGTAGTTAAATCAAATAACCATCTAGAGATAGGAGTTTGGTATCATTTAACATTCATTCTTAAAAACAAATTGGATTTTATTATAGAAATGGAATTTTAGATAAGTATGGAGAGCTTCAATATCCGATAAATAACTCAGAAACAGTTTGTTTTTTAGGCAGGAGTCTTTTTCCACAAAACGATCCAGATGCTTCAGCTGATTTTGATGATATTAAATTATTCAATAGGGCTTTAGATGATGATGAAATACACCGAGAATATCACGAAAATTTTTAACCTTTTTTTTTTAATATTAAATTTGTATTTTAAGTTTATTTAAGGTATCTGTTACCCACCAGCTGATAGCCCTTTAATTTTTGAATCTCTCTCAACTTCACTTTTATCTCTCTCCAATTGAAAACCACTTTTGATTTACTCAAACTTTATTTCTGTTGAATGTTGCTTCTGATAAAATGCTTTATACATTTCTTTAACTGGATGACTAGTCGAATCTTATGCTAATGACCTATGCCAAGCTTCAAAGTTATTATTTGATCTAGGTAGATTTTTCATTACTCTTTGATGAACATTCCAAGTTGAAATTTGAAAAATCCGAACAGCTCAAATTTTGGAATTTTCATCAAGTAAAATACCAATATAATTTTTTTCAAAAATATGAAAAAATTCCTTCAATACTCTCCGGAGCAGCTTTTTTTAACTAATAGAACATTTAAATTACATCTTTAAGGGGACAAATTGCAAAATTTTTAATTAATTAAAATTTTCTAAATTCTGAATCTTGACAAAATGTTTTCTTCAGACCATTATTAACTTCTCTCTTCCATAAATTAGAGGCTAAATGGAAAAAACAACCATCAATCTTCGTCTTTGGAAAAATGTCCTTCAAAGAGTAAATTATACCTTTTTCAAAATCTGACATAATGTTTCAAGAAATTGATTTATGTTCTTAAGTAAAAACTCAAAGACTAGAATATGTAAGTTTTTCTTTTTTAGGTAAAAATGCATAAACCAATGGCAAATTTATATTATTTATAATTACATTTATCGTAAAAACTTAAATAAATGCATCAGGACTAATGTTAAATGTACCGTCTACAAACCAGACTTTTTCTTGACTTAGTTTTTCATATTGCGCGAATTCAATGTAAACATGCCGGAATTTAAAAAAAAAACGGCGATTTCTCTCAATTTGTCTAAATTTTCCATTATAATAATTCTGTATTAATCATCAATCCCACTTTCGTACAATATAAAATTTTTATTTTAAATAGTCTTAGTATATTGTTCTTTAATAATTTAGTCTTGACAAGTTGACCTATCAGTTCCAAAATCATTATTAGTTCTTCTAGTTCTATTAACAGTTTGAGTTAAATTTTTATTTGATGCGATGAACTGCATGTACCGGGAGCTTAGTGAGACACTCGATAATAATTATTCTCGGTTTTTCAGATGTTTATCCAGCTCGCTGTTTTATGACAATGATTAATGTATAATTACATTATAAACTAGTTTAGAATTTATAAAATTTAGAATTTAGAAAAAAAATAACGTAGGTAAAAATTTTTTGTTTTTGTCTATAAAAAAAATTTCTATTAATTATTTCGATATCATTTTTGTCTTTTTCTATGAAAAAAATCTCTTTTAAAAGACAAAGAGCAGAAATTCTCCCAGTTGCAGTATTTTATACTACTAATATAACTACTACAGGGGTGAATGCCTAATAGTAACGTGCGAGACTTAGGATAAAACAAACAGTCACACGTTGTCCTATAGATTTCCTTATGAGTCAGTTGGATTAAGTCTGACTAAATTACGATAGCCTGTCCTATCTACAAATTGTGAAAACTTGTGATATAGAAAAGTCCGTGACAATTTGGAACTAAACGTGACTTGAAAATCAAATTTATTTGAAAATTAAAATTTACATAAAATTACTAAAATAAGCGCGAAAATGACTCAAAAAATATTTTCAAAAATTTTAAGTCTAAAAAAATTATAAATGCCTTTGATTTCTTTGTTTTCTCAATCTTGAACGTTTTTTGCGCCAATTAATCATTAAAAGATCGAATTCTGTATCAAAGGCCAAACCTTCTGGAGTATGAGGTCTCATTTCGTCTTTTATTTAATTTTTGAAAATTTATTTTCAAAAACCTTACTCAGAATTTGACTGTAAGATAAAGAACTGTGTCGCTCAAAGTAACCCAATCGAAAATGTATGACGATATCTTCAGTAAATTTCTCGACAATTTTCGTAAAAAAAACATTTCCAAATATTCTCATGTGGGCTAAAATTTAAAAATTTTAAATCCTTTAAAAAATTATTCAAAAAAATTTACACCTGGTTGATGTACAGTCAAAGCTCGATTATGTCCCGTCTAGATTATATCCCATCTTATTTTTATCCCCGAAACATTACAGAACCGATTTCTCTTAACACCTAAATTACCAAATTTTTTGTATAGCGTTAATTACCGTCGGGTTTTTCGAACCCGTCCTTAATTTTTCACAACAAATCTTGGTTCAAAAAGATTAGAGATGGTTTTTATTTGATTTTATTTAAAATTAGGTAGATTTAAGTATAATATTTCTTTATTTTATCAAAAAGAAGAGATCACATCATCAAAAAATGAATCAGAATCTGGAAAGTCGAAATTTTTTTTCAATAATTTCATGATTTTATATACAATTTTATTATGAAATTTCTATGCTATTTGAAAAAAAGGATCTACTTTTTTGGGTACTATTCTCTTTAATATTCTTAAAAATTTACAAATTACATCAATTTAGATACTCTCTTGTTAGGATAAGATCCAATATATCTTGTTTTGTGATACCTTAGAAAATTTCGTTCACTAGCTTGATTGAATCATTTATTTCATTCAAAAATTCATAAATTTTATTATATTATCAATTAAACTTTAATTTTTTGTTATCATAATCAATAATATTCACATTTTAGATTAATATCTCTCTTTTCTCTATGATAACCAGCTTATTCGGGATCATCAGACCCTTAAAGACGATTAAAGAGATTTTAGTCAAAAAGCTGCCTGAAAATAATCCAAAAATTTTTCTAGAAATAAAATTAATAACTTGGATCGAATTTTCGACCATTTCTGATTAGATATAACAACTTTCATCCCATTTTTAATTTGTTAAGCAAGGTTTTTTAATAGACGGGTTCGAAAAACCCGACGGTAATTAACGATATTTTTTTTTTTCTGTCGGAAAAAAAATAAATTTATAACCAAACATTCGTGAATTTATTTTACTTTTTTAGTTTTAAATAAGTTCTGAAAAATATATAACTGATTAAAATAAACTAGAAGAATTTATTAGGGTTAAATATATGAAAAAGGGTTCGAAAAACTGGACGCTATTTAGCGTGTTAATCTATTTCATTGTAAACTTAGTTTTGTTATATCCCCTTTTTTTATCCCATGTTTTAATTATTTCGCATAAAAATTGCAGAACAATTAAATACATTCAATAGTAAATTATGTGCAATTATATCCCATACAAGCATGTCTAAATAATTTTTTGAAAAAATTGTATAATTTATATTATTATTATTTTCAGAGGTGAAGGAAGGTTCAAAAATTTATTGTTGCTGAGCTAAAATGCCGATAATAAAATGTCAAAAGATTTATATTTTTAACTATGATAACTAGTGGCCGATCTGTTGACCAATATAATAATCTGCCTCTCTAACACTTGTAACGCTTACTACAATTATTATGTTTTACAAAAAGTAAGACTTAATAAATATTTGATTTTTTTTCATTAAAATTTAAAATTAATAAAGATAAAGGGGAAAAAAAATTTCGTAATCTAAAAAATTTATTCATAAAAAAATATTTTTAATTATGTCCCAATTCAATTATATCCCCATTTTCCTTCAGAACGGATGGGTTGACATAATCTAGCTTTGACTGTATTTTGTTGTTGAAAAGGTTGGCGTTGGTTAGTTACATCGTTTAAATGTCTATTTTGAGAATCGACAATATCGTCGAGCCTCGCAGATATTCTAGAAAGTGTTATTTCTTCGAAATTAAAACTTAGATTTTTAGTAATTAGTTGTCACTCTAATTTAGTGGGTGAATAATGTCTTTCAGATTCTTTTAATAAACGAGATGTATAAGAACAAACGTATTCTCGTTCGTTTTCATCAGTTTGCGAAAGGATGGCACCTAACGCTAAAGTCGAAGCATCTGTTAAAAGTCTGAAAGGTTTATCAAACTTTGGTTTCCTTAGAACCGGGTATTCTATTAATTTTTCTTTCAACTGCTTAAATGCTTCTTCACATTTTGAGTTCCAAAAGAATTTAACATCAGGTCTGCAAAAGTTATGCAAAAGCAGCACTTTTGCATAAAAATCTTTGTAACAAATTTCCTGTAATAATAGCAAAGACCTAGAAACGATTGAAGTTCTTTTAAGTTTCTTGGAGGTTTACGGTTTTCAATAGCATTTATTTTTTTCTCATACATTTTAATGCCATTTTCATCAACTATGTGTCCTAGAATTTTTATTGATTTTTGTAACCAATTACACTTCTCACCGTTTAACTTTAAGTTATTTTTACGAAGTATATTTATGTTCTCTATGTTCCTCACCATTTTGAGAGAAAATGATAATGTCATCAAAGTAAACTTGTACAAAGTCTAAGTGACCTAATATATTGAACATAAACCTAGAGAAAAATGCTGAAGCATTGCACAATCCAAAAGGGACACGTTTTAATTCATAAATCCCAAATGGAACTACAAAGCCTGTTTTGTGCCTAGATTGCTCGTCTAAGGGAATTTGAAAATATCCTTTTCGAAGATCTAGAGTGGAAAAAATTTTTCCTTTTGAAACCTTATCCAAAATGTCGTCTTTGCGAGGTATTGGATTTAAAAAAGGTTTAGTTAAAGCATTTAACTTACGGTAATCCACGATGAAACGAGAGCCACTTTTTTGTTTGATTAAGAACGCTGGTGATGCCCAAGTTCCGGCATTACCAGGTTGTATAATGTCTGCTTCGAGAATTTTTTCTATTTCTTTCTTTAATTCGTTTATTATTGAAATTGGTTTCCTGTACGGATTGCACATGATTGGCGATTCAGTATTAGTTTCAATCTTAAACGAAGTTTCTTTGCATAGTCCTATTTCAGTAAGGTTTCTAGCAAAAATATTATTGTTACTATCTATAAACTTATTAAAGTCTTTGTTGCCTGACATATTAATATTAATATCATCGTTTAAATTGATTGATTCTTCGATCAAATGATCGTCCGTGCAGCTTAGTATTTGGATTTCGTCGTCGATTTCATCGAAATGATCTTTTAATTTTTTTTTTCTATTATTTGAAATTAAAGTTCGCTTAGCAGGATCGATAGTTGCATTTGTTTGGTTAAACCAATCGAGGCCAAGTAGGACATCAGCGGTTGTAATATTTGTTACCAAGAATGAAATTTCAGTAATTATATCGTCTATTTTAATTGAGAGGTTTTCTGTCACACCAATAATTGAATGAGCTGAACCATCAGCTGTGTTTATTTTTACATCTGATGGCAAGATTTTTAAATTTAATTTTTCTGTTAATGTTTTTCCAATAACTGATGCGATTGCGCCTGTGTCAAAAACGACGTTTACTGGTTTATTCTTTATAATTTCAACATATTTTAAAAGTTAAGCGCCATTAACAATGTCAAGACTGTAAACAGTGTTTTCTTTCTTAGGATCGATTTTAGATCGTTCTTGAGATTTATTTCTGTTATTTTCAAAGGATTTTTTGAATTTTGAACTGACAATTTTAGCATTTTTTACATTTTGACCTTTAGGAATAAAATTATTGTCCTTTTTGTAAAATTTAGATTTAACTTGATATTTGTCAGTTTTTGTGTAATTTTTAGGAAAATTTTGAAATCTTCTGCTAAAGTTAGACGTTCTTTTTATACTTTGATTCACAAGGAAAATATTCAAATTCGAAGGCTTATCGTCTCTTTTTTTAAATCTTTCGAAGTTTTCAGCTATAAGAATTGTTTCTTCTAAGCTTTTTGGATTGTTTAACTGAACATATCGTTCCGTGTTTTCTTGGAGACCATGGATAAAATATGCAATTTTATCTTCTTCTTCCATGCGATTTAATCTGTTCATGATAATTCTGAAATCGTCTATGTAATCATTGATTCCTTTTGTTTGTTTGATTGACCTTAGCTGCTCTCTAATGTTTTGTTAGTGATCTAATGGTCTGTAGTTCCCTTTCATTGCACTTGCAAATTCTTCCCAAGTTTTGAATTTGCCAGCTTTTTCATAAGCTTGAAAATATTGGAGGGCTGAATTAGTTAAATAATTACTTACGTGAAATATGTTGCTCTGAATCGGCCTAATTCAAGAGTAACCAGAGGATCGTTGTATTAAAATAAGTTGTGGTCTTCTTTTATATTTTATTAGAGAAATTCTTAATAAAAACAATTGCTTGCTTTATTAGATATTTAGAACACATTTTTATATTGCTAAATAACTAATGAAGCATAAAGATATGTTTGTAAAATATATAAAATACAAATATAACTAATAAAATAGCTAAATAATAAATAAACAATATAAATTGTATTAACTAATATTATAATTAATTGTTTGTGTAAAATACCATATTTGATGTGTAACAGTACCCCCCTCTTAAGGTATTCATTCGTCCTCGAATGACCTATTACAAATCTGATTCTAAAAAAATTTTTGAAATTGAGTTCAAGCTTCTATTTGATAAAATTTTTATTGGTTTTAAAGGCTGCATCTCGATTTCATCTAGATTGGGTGCACTTGATATTGTATTCTTCTCTTTTGTCCGGATTTTTCCTTTTTCAGGCTTCTTTCTCTTGTAACAAGAAACTTTTGAGCAAATGCAACAATACACTGTTAAATAAATGAACATAAAAACACCAATTGTTGAGCCACCTGCTATTAAAAGTAATTGACTCTTATTCACAATCACATTCATTGCATTTTCAAGTTATGATTTAGTTTCTATTATTTTTGATTTTATATTTACTGTATCACTTACATGTGTATACCATGTTCCAGCTGACATTTCATTGTTAATTACTGCTTGAAATGTTGACAACAAATCAATTCCATCTAACAATAAAGCGTTATGTGAGATTGAATTTTCCTTAATTTGGTTTGCTAAGTAGTCAATATTATGAAATTGAGGATTCCGATCAATCATAACAAAAATATCGTTTCTAGTTCTTATAATTGTTTTGTTATTCTTTTCTTCCATCCAAGAATATTCGGCTACGGTATTACTCGAATAGCTACAGTATTCCCCATCGCAATCCATTACATTGTGATTACACTTCCTAGTGTTAACCATTTGTAAACATTCCTCTCTGTTCATTTCCATATTTTATGTTCTAATTGATTCGAATTTGCTTCCGAAGAACGATTCACTTGTTTTAAGGACATGTTTCTTCATCATACAATGCTAACCATTTCCAAAGATTTGTGGCTTCAATTTTCCAAACATGAAAAGTTTCTTCGATACGGTTTTGGCACCGTATTTTAGATTAAATTTTTCAAAATAAGATTTAAGAATACCTTTCGATCTTACTTGTTTTGCTGCACAAAGGGTTTTTGAATTAACCAAACCTTTATAAAAAGAATGGGAGCATATTCTGAAATTGTCTTCAATAACAATATTTTGTTTTTCGCCGTTAGCTGAACAAAGATTAATCAACAAAACGAATATGACAAACAATGATGTTATCATTTTTATAGAAATCATATTGACTTTACCATATCTTGCTTGTCTTTTTGTTCGTTCATTTAAATTTTGATTAGTAATTGACTTTTTATATTCATTCACCAATTTCATTGAGTTAAAGTTTTTCTCTGGAACCCAAGAAAATTGTGAGACTGGATAGTTTTTCCATTTGACTAAAAAAATATATTTATTGTCCAGCATTTTGTGTTTAATAATCTTTTCAACTTCAGCGCTTTTTTGGTAAAGTATTGTCGTCAAGCGCTATTTTAATTTTATGAAGAGGGAAAGAATCTGGCAAAATTTCGTTTAATGCATTTGCTACTTTATAATTTCCACGTTTTGTATGCGCTACTATTGTGTAAGGTCCTTTAAAACGAGGTTCAAGTTTAGATAAGATACCTTCACATTTTAGAAATACGGTTTTTCCTTTTGGTAAGATCTCCTCTACTGTATTTTGATTTTTGTTTTGTATTTCTTTTTGATGTTGTTGTTTTTTACAAATTTTATCAACTACATCATTATGCGTTTCATTAAACAATTTTTTAATCTCCAACGCTCTTTTATTTATATCTTTGATCTCATTCGGATTAGTTGATTTATAATCAATAAATGGTATCATTTTTCTTCCAAAAACCAATTCAAACGGAGTATAATTGGTAATGGTATGGGTTCTACTCCTATAAGCTAGTAAGACGAACGGTAGAAATTCTGGTCAATTTCGCTGTATTGGCTTCAGCATGCTTTGGTAAGGCTTCAATCAAGGTTTGATTAAACCGTTCTGTAATACCATTTGTTCTAGGATTGTAAGCAGATGTTACAATGTGACAAAACCCTAAGCTTGTTTTTAGATTTTCTAGAATATTGTTACAGAATAATGATCCCTGATCTAAAAGTAATTCTTCAAAAGGACCAAAAATACTTATATACTCAATCAACACTAATGAGAATTCGGCTGCTGTTTTGGACTTGATGGCTTTAGCATATAAATACTTACTTAAAAATTCTACAATTACGCAGAGTCCAATATATCCATCTTTTGATACTGGAAGGCCAAATACTAGATCAATCGAAATTCTTTTTAAAATCTTACTCACTGTTGTAGCTTGAGCTGGATGATACATAAAGCGCGCTTTGCCGTTTCGCAAACAAATTTGGCATTGATGAATTAAACCACGCACATCATCTAACATTGTATTCCAATAATAGTCATCTTTTAGCCTATTAAAAGTGGAATCGACTTGGAAGTGTCCAAATGAGTGAGCTTTGTCAATTATATCTCTTCTTTTTTCAGGACTTGGTATTTCCAATTTTATCCCTTTTCGAATTATAAATAGCTAATTGTTTTCAAAAATCATGCTTTTTGCAAGATTTTTGATCTTTTGCTGTTGATTCTTATTGATCCCATGAATCATCTTATTGAATTGTAAAAAATGTAGTAATCCATCATTTTCCCAATGGTCTTTTGACTCTTTAGGTTCAATTAGATCGACATCAACAATAAAATTTACAACTGGACGACTTAATGCATCAACATTTGTATGATCTGACCCTTTTCTATATATGACTGTAAAATCATAATCTTGTAGAAAAATTGCCCATCTTGCGAGACGACCTGTCGGGTCTTTAAGTGAGTTTAGCCATTTTAAAGCGATATGGTCCACTACAACTTCAAAGTGAATACCAATTAATAGATTCCTAAATTTTTTCATTCCAAAGATAAACGCTAGACATTCTTTCTCTGTAGTAGAATAGTTTTGATCAGCTTTAGTGAATTGCCTTGAAGCACAACCAATCATGTATTCATTTTCATTTTCATCAATTTCGACTAAAATTACACCAGCATGTGTACCAGATGCGTCTGTATACAATTTACGACGTCTTTTTGGGCTCGGAAGTCTTAATATAGGGTAAGAAACTAACTTACTTTTTAATGTTTCAAATGCAGAGTTACAGACTTTGGTCCACTCAAACTTTACATTTTTGGAACAAAGTTTGAACAGCGGTTCAGCTATTTGCGAAAAATTTACAATGAATCGCCGATAATAATTGCATAAACCCAGAAAGCTTTGTAACTTTTTAATTTTTTGTGGAGGCTTTCTTTCTGCAATTGCTGATATGATTGACGGGTCCATTTTAACTTGATTATCAGAAATGATGTGACCAATAACTTTAATTTCTTTAGCACACCAAACGCATTTTTTAGGATTAATTTTGAGTTTGGACTTTTTGAGTCGACAAATTACAATTAATATATGTTCAATATGTTCTATAAAAGTTTTAGAATCAATTGTGATATCATTAAAGTATACCTCTACAAATGATAAGTCTCCTAGGATTATTTTCATTTTTCTACTGAACACTGTAGGCGCATTCATAAGACCAAATGGAAGTCGCAAGAATTCATAATGACCATCAGGGGTGGTAAATGCGGTCAGTTCAATTGAGGCCTAGTCGATCAATAGCTGCTAATAACCAGATTTAAGATCAAGACTAGTGAAAAAGATTGATTCGGCAAGTCTATCCAAGATGTCTTAGACATTTGGAATGGGCCATTTTTCCGTTATTGTTACTGCATTCAGTTTTCGGTAATCAATACATATGCGCTTTCAAATAGGTTTGAATTTAGCTCTTCCTCGTCAGGAAATTGTAAAATACCTTTAGATGGAAATATACCACATCCAGTTAGTTCAAACCAGTCCATACCGAGCAAAACATCATGATCATTGTGATCGAAAACTATAAACTCCAGTTCATGTTTTCGACCACCAATTTCTACCTCCAGATTACTAGTTTTTCCACTAGCTTCCGAAATCATACCCGTTGCGGTTTTTATTTTATGGCAACTTTTATGAATTTTAATATTGTTTCTAACAGCCGTCATGTGGTTCATTATTGACGTTGTGGCACCACAATCAAGCCCTATTTTAAGTTCTATTCCATTTATTTTTCCCTTTACAGTAGGGATACACTTTGGTTTAGGAGAGTAGTAATACCTGGCAATATTTTTCAGCATCTATTATTGGCTGATTTTCGTCTAAACTCCAGATTATNTAAATTGGAGGAGTGTTGGTATCCGCTAAGCGAATTTTATGTTTATAAGTTGCACACTCACCTAGTTCATGTATTGAGTTAGCAATTACGGACAACACCTCCTTCTTTACTTTGCTACACAATTTGGCTTCTGTTTGATTTAGTTCAATAACAGGATTAATTGTGTCATACGAAGTATCCCAGCTATATTTCTGCTCAAATTCATCGTTTATTTCAGTCAGAAATAGGTTAGAATAAGGAAAATCAACTTGTTTTGAATTTAACTCTTCTTCATCAGGAAATTGTAAAATACCTTTAGAAGGAAATATACCGCATCCAGTTAGTTCAAACCAGTCCATACCGAGTAACACATCATGATCATTGTGATCGAAAACTAAACTCTAGTTCATGTTTACGACCACCAATTTCTACCTCCAGATTACTAGTTTTTCCACTAGCTTCCGAAATCATACCAGTTGCGGTTTTTATTTTATGAGAACTTTGATGAATTTTAATGTTATTTTTAACAGCCGTCATGTGGTTCATTATTGACGTTGTCGCACCACAATCAAGCCCTATTTTAAGTTCTATTCCATTTATTTTTCCTTTTACAGTGGGGATACATTTGGGTTTAGGAGGGTTTAGAGTGACCATAAAAACCTTATCCTCATCATTAACCCCGACTGAATTTACTGTTGTGAGGTTCTTTTTGCAATTGTTGGCGTAATGCCCCGTTTGTCTGCATCGTGAACAAACGATGTTACTTCTTTCTGGTTTCTCAGAATTTTTTTTTTGGTTGTAGTTTATGAACTTTTTATTATGTCGGTTCGTGTCATTAGCCACATATGTTTTAGGAT
>NTPY01000350.1:642343-668646 GCA_002922825.1 Brachionus calyciflorus | reverse complement strand
TTATATAGTTATTACTTTATAACTATAAGCACGAACTAGTGATGACCATCTCTCAGCTGATCTCGTGCTGAGGAGAGTAATCCTTATTAATATAAATAATTATTTCATTTTAGTTTTTGAAGTTTCAGTTTTTGTTTAAATTTAAATCGGTTTTATTTTTGAATAACGGCCAAAATTAAAAAATATTGAAAAATACGGGAACCGCACCCGGATGCGCTTCGTAAATTGAGTTTTTTTTAATCCGTTTTATTAATTAAAAAAACGGATTAAAACGAATAATTTCGTTCTTAATGCAATATTTATTGATCCAATCACAATTCTTTGTTTTTTAAAAATAATACACATTTATTTCCATATTTTTTTTAATTTTCAATTTTAGCCAATAAAGAAAAAAGTGCTCTATTTTACTTAAAATTCTTTTTAATGTAAATTCAAGTCTGAAAGAAATTAAAAAAAGTTTATTTTTTGTTGGTTTTCTTATTTTCTTTTTTTATCGTGTGATTTAGAGTGTAATAAAAAGTTAAATACGCAATTTCTATGAAGAAGTTTTTCACTGAAAGTCACCAAATTCCTTAAGATAATCTTCAGTAACTGGCACCCAAAAAAATGTTGTGTTTTCGTTCGGTACTCAAACACAAACACCACAACTTCAAAATTAGATAGTAGATTAAAAAAGATATGCGTTTTTATTGTTCAAATCAATTCTACAAACTTATCTATATCAAACATAGATATATGGCAACTTTTTTTTTTAATGAAAAAATTTTTTTAAAGTTGGTATTAAATTAGCGAAAGAACCCTTATTAAATAAAATTTGAAAAATTAAAACCAAAAACATTAATTAAAGGTTAATATATATTAAAGAACTATATTTTAAATAAATAAAACAAGTGACCAGTTTTGTGAAATTGGTGAAATCTCTGTTCAGTTTAATTTGATATATTTCCAAATACTTTTGTCTAAAATCAGTTCTTGTACTTTTTTTTGTATACTTTTTTCTCTACAAAAAAAATTGGCATGTTCGAATGCAAGAAAATCAAATTAAAACGTTTAGTTTTGTTATAGAACCATAAAGGATTATGACCGATCTTGAATTGGCAGCCATTCAAGCTTTTAAGGCTTTCTTCTATTATTTCTAAGTGTTCAAAATAAAGCTTATTTGTTTCATTTTGCTCAAGCTTTATTAAAGCATTTTGCTGCTACTGGATACAATAACGATGTTAAAATTAACAACTGGTTTCGTCGACTTATTTGTCTTTCTTTAATTACTATTGATCGAATAACTGAGGGATGGTCAAATTTTTAGACGATAAGCATTTGTTCATCGTCCCAGAAAAAAATGAAAAGATGGACGATTTTCTTGAATACTTTGTCAAAACTTATTTTGAAGGGCGATTCGACATTAATTTATGGAATCATTTTGATACAGATGGTCCCAGAACTAAAAATGATATAGAAGGCTATAACAACAAAATAAAAAAACATGTTTCGGGAGCGCACCTTGACATTTATAAATCAATTAACGTTTTTCAAACATAAGAGACGTCTGCTTTTGTAAAGTACAAGCATGCCTAACGTCATCATATCGCGTCATCTAATGACAGCTATAAATGACGTTAAAAATTAATGAGCACCACTCTAGACTTTTTAAAATTTAGATTTATTAAATTCTGAGCTTTCGATTGTTCATAAAAATTGAAAGAATATTACCTTCACCTGTTTTCAAAGTTTGAAAAAATTGTGTGTGTCTAATTGGGTATTTTAAAATGTCTGAAAATATTGCCATTTTTCATTTTTCACCAATAAATTTGGAACTAGAGTTGTTAACTAAAACGTTTAACCGTTAATCAACCGTAATTTGGTTAAGGGCCTACATAATCACCATACTAAAAATTCATTTAACCACTTTTAAAAGACGTTTCAACACACTCGCTAAAGTTTTGAAAAAATTTCCTTTTTAATCAGGATTCTTTCATTTTGAAAAACTTGACTAATTTTTAAGATAATTTTACAAGCGACGTTTAGCGATTATCATTTACTTGAAATAAAGCCTCAGTGTAAGCTTCTTTAAAGTGATGCACATGGTTTAACCACAAGAGTTATCCGTTTGGTTAACCGTTAAAAAGGTTAAGGTTAATCGAAAAACCGGTTAATGTTAGACGATTTTTGGTGAAAATTTATTGATTAAACATTTGAGTCACAGCAATTTAAAATTTTAAAAATTTTTATTTAAAATAACCAATTTACGATTTTACGGTTCCATTCAAACTTAAATCGTGAACATTCCCTCTAATCTTTATTATTATTAGTGAAAGCTTTAAATCTCTTATTAAACCGAACCTCGCCACAATTAGAAAAAATCTAAAGATCGATAGCTTATCGAGTTTAAGTGATTTATTACTTTTTTAAAAAACTTCGGACGAGCAGAATTTACGGTCCTAATAAAACACTGACACTTTTTGAAAAATTCCTGGTCCCACTTATTTCAGCTCAAAAGTGACCTATGATCAACTTTTTGGGTATGAAAGACGAAAATTTATTTTTTTTCGAAAATATAAAAAAAAATAATCTTTTGATGTGTTGGTAGGCTTTTAGAGAAGAATAATGTGTTTCAAAATTTTAATGAGCGTTTCGAAACGTCTTTCGAAAATTGTTTAAAACCATATTAAACTATTATTTATTTAACCAAATTACCGTTTGAAACCAGATTTATTCTGATATTTTTTGTCTTAAAAAAGCGTCAGAGTGTACATTTTGCTCAACAAAAAAAGTTGAATAGGTAATAAATTGCACAGTACTTTGGACAAAAGCAATTCATTTAAAACAATTTTTAACATAAAAAACTTTATTTAAAAACAAAAAAAAGGTTTACTCTTTTAAGAATTCACTATTCAATAAATTAAGAATTAATTTTTTAATGAGCTAAGATCGTTTTCCATTTTTTAGGTGTATTTTTATTTGTAATATTTCCAATTTTTCTTTGGTTAATTTTGCATTTTTTACGCATTTATGTTCGTATTTATTTAGTATATATGGAGGAAATTCTCATTTTACGAAACGCATTTTACGAAGTTAGGCTAAAAAATGCGATGAAACTGAACTGTTAGTCTCAAACAAGTCAAAATTTTCTTCATCGAATTGGGCCTAGATGAAAATGACTGGGAAAGTTTGACTCATGTTAGAAATTTCTTTTCATCTCTATTTACTTTTTGTTTTTTTTAAGAAACCACATTGACACAACAAAAATCTTAAAAAAAGTAATCTCTTTTTTTGCAGCTAATGAAGATTAAAACAAAAATCAAAAAGGTAGTTGATCAAATTCACTCTTAAACGATTAGTTAACCGGTTAATTTATAGCCACCGAGCATCTCTATTTGGAACATTTAAGAAAATTCTTTTAGAAAATTAAATGTGTAAAATAATCAATTGATGGAAATTATTTTTAAAGCGATTAAAATTTACTTACGAGAAAGGTTCAATTAAGCCTTTTTTATTTCGCTTTTTTCCTCATATTTTATAAACGGGATATTCTAGTTTGTTTCCTAAAAATAAACTAAAACTATAATTTTTAAAACCAAATAGTTCAGGTCCAAAATTTAGTTAATAAAAGAGAAGAAGAAGACAGATTTTGTGTCCGAAATTAAGTAAGAGACTTATTCAGGCTTGAATTGTGGCCGATATCTAAAAGAACATAACTTTCATTCTCTAGCCTTTTTTAAGTAAAATTGAAAATCAAAAAAATCTAATTGAAACAAAAACTTGCCATATCTTATATTCTTAAAAGTTTGAAAATATTGTAAAATACGAATGGCGCTGCCGGTTGCGTCTTTTATCATAAAATGGGTTGCGCTTTTTTCAGAATCCTAAATATATTAATTGGTAAATTAGTGTAATTTCAAATGGAATAGTATTCTTAAGAAAAATTTTTTGAAAAATCTATTATTCAAACTAAAAATAAGGTTTGGTTTGCAAGTTCTAAGAAACTCATCTGCATTTATTTTTAAAAAGATATTTAAATTATAAATGAAATAAATTTCAAAATTTTTTAATTTTCATTCGAAATGAATTGTAAATTTCCAATTTTGATCCTTGTTTTAATCATTATTTTAAATGTACTTAATAGTGTAGTCAGTAAGTATTTAATTAAATTTTATCTGCCGTTAAAATTTTTTATTCCACATCGATTTCTTAAAGGTGTAAAAATGCCTTTTTTTGACGCCATAAAATGTAAATTTTACGAATGTTGTCGAGAGCCTTATTTGCAAAAAGATTATGTAAAATTAGAATTATATTTGAAAATGAAACTTTTTGGTCAACCGCTTGTTAAGAATACTCTAATTTCGGCTATCAAAGGTCATTATGAGCTTAAAAATCCGAGTAAAGCTCTAGTTTTATCGTTTCATGGTTCGACTGGAGTTGGCAAAACTTATGTGTCCCAAATTCTGGCAGAAAGTTTCTATATGAAAGGTACCAAAAGTGCTTATTATAAAGTTTTCGTCGCTACTAAAGATTTTCCTCATAATGAAAAGATAAATGAATATAAGGTAAAAATTAATTTTTTTTTTCAAAATTTTTTTTATATTTTATTCTTTTAATTTTGAATTAATTTTTAAAAATTGAAAATGATATTTTTTTTTATCTATAAAGTTCGGCATATTTAAGGAATTATTTAGTTGTTAATACTTTTAAAAAATGATTTGATCGTTATCATAATCCTATAATCTTGATTTTTAAAAACGAGACTCGAGCGGTTAATATTTTTCAAAAACGATTTTTAGAAATTCATGGCACCTTGAATTACAGTACAAATTAAAAGTAACTTGTAAGGTTCGCGTCATGCAAAACTACAGGACTATCTGAATTCACCATTTTCGATAGAATATTCGTAATCTACGTATATTAAAACCTAAGAAAAATGCTTTTTTTAAGGGGGGTAAAAAAAAATTTTTTGTCTAGAGGGTCCTGAACTTCTTCAAAATTCTTAATAGTTAAAGGCGTTTTATTCATTTCTTGGGACGAATTTTAAGTCGAATTATGAATATTTATATATTTCTCGGTAGAATGACCCAAACCCCTAGTTTTTTATTAAAAAATCAGAGACTAGACAAAATTTTGAACAAAACTGTGGTTTTACTTTTTTTAATTAAAATTTTCTTATTCAACCAAAAATTAGAAAAATATGCGCATTTCATGAAAAATAAAAAAAATCGAATTTTATGAATTATAGACTATATTTTTGGTAATTTAGGATCGATTTTGAAATTTATCATTAAATTTGGCCTAAAAATGATCTTTCAAATGATTTTTTTTAAATTTTTCATGTTTTTTTCAATCAAATTTAAACATTTAAGAAAATCGATTGGACGGTGGTTCGCTGTTCCATAAAAATTTTTCTTTATGGAACAGCGAACCACTTTGACTTTAAGGTTCCTAATAAATGTCCTTATCAACAAATTTTTTTTTTAATATGAAAAACGAAAAACTAATTAAGATTTGCTCATCTTTAATCTAATCAAAAATAAATATTGGTAGTTGATTTTTCTCTTTTAATCATTAATAAAAAAGTTAAATTAAAGATTTTTTGGACAATGTTAGCGCATAAAATCGAAAAAAATATAGATCTACACTTATCATCTAAAAAAAGATTTTTTATGGAACAGCGAACCATCGTTCAATCGATTTTCTTAAACGCCTTTAACTATTAAGAATTTTGAAGAAGTTTAGGACCCTCTAGACAAAAAATTTTATTTTACCCCCCTTAAAAAAAGCATTTTTCTTAGGTTTTAATATACGTAGATTACGAATATTCTATCGAAAATGGTGAATTCAGATAGTCCTGTAGTTTTGCATGACGCGAACCTTACGTTTCTTTTCCATTCCTCTTCCTCAACTCTTCCTTTCTCAGGAAAGGAAAGGTTTCAAAAAAATACGTTAAAAAATATTAGTTTTTATTAAATGTTTACTTCAGAGGAAGAGTTGAAGAACAAATTGAAGAACAATTTTAAAGTCAAAACTCACAAGAAAATTCAATAAATATTGGCAATATTTGTGGAGTTTGTAGATTTTATATTGATATTTTTTTTTTTTTTTCAAGGAAAGATTAAAAAATGAAATAGAAGAAACAGTTCAAAAATGCGAAAGAAGTTTATTTGTTTTCGATGAAACTGATAAAATACCAATAGGTCTTTTGGATACAATAAAAGCTTATATAGACTTTAATCAAGAAATAGAAGGAATTGACTTTAGAAAATCAGTTTTCATATTTTTGAGCAACAGTGCTTCAAAAAAAATAGCTGAATTGACCTTAGATTTAGACCGTAAGAACATTAAGCGAGAAAGTTTCGAATTGAAACCTTTTCAACGTGCAATTCAAGATACAGTATTTTACAACAAAGAACCGGACAATAAGGGTTTATACCATGCAGCAATAATCGAAAATTATTTGATCGATTTTTACATACCATTTTTACCTCTAGAAAAAATTCATGTGAAAAATTGTGTTAGAACCGAATTACTTAAATACAAATTTATTGATAGTAATCTTTATGAAAAAGAGCATTTAGAAGAAGATGTTGATGCTATAGCTAATGAAATGTCATATGAACCACCGGGTTTGAGTAAATTTTCATCATCCGGGTGTAAACGTGTACCTAATTTAGTTCGTAATTTAATTGTCGAAAAACAGTATCAATTAAAAGATGAGCTCTGAAGTTGTTTCAGGTAAAAAAAAATTTTTTTTTTTTTTAATGTGCTTAGCAATATAAATTTTTATTTTTTTTGAAATACTTTATAATTTTAAATACTATAAAATTTCCTTATTTAATAAAAAATTTTTTAAAATTATTTTGTAATTACAATCAATTCTTGTAATAACAAACATCAGTAAAATAAAAAAAAGGACCAAAAAGAGAAATTTAATTAAATACCTCTTTGATAAAACGAATTTTGAGACAAAATATTAGTAATATTTGGAACCGAATCTCTAATACCTAGGTATATCTAGGATAGACTGTAGAAGGAAGATTATATCAAAATTGAAAAAAATAATATAAAACATTTAACAGAGTTTTTTCCTTTTTGAAATTTTGTTAGCCTTTTTCAAAAAATTTCTTCAAACTTAAGCTCAAAAAATTAATCTTAAGAAATTCATATTTTTTAGCGAATTATTAAATTGTTAAGCAAAATTGAAACAGCATATTGAGTTCTTCGTTTAGAATAGAAAAATTAAATTTAAATATTTTATTGAAAAAAGTTGAATAAAATTGTTCTTTATTTAAAACTTTAATTTGAAACAATTTCAGTTATTAATAAAATAAATGTTCCGATATAATCACCAAAAACAAAATTCAGTAAATTGTTTTGAAAGAAAACAAATAAAAAATTAATGATAAAATTCCAACTAAATTACTGAATTTATATAAAAATGACGAATTGCATAAATCAGTTGAACAACATCTAACATCTGACAAAGTTGACTCAGAAATTGAATTATTTGCTGCATATTGATTCCAAATCGATGTTAAATTTGCTTTATTGCAATAAATTGAAGGAAAACAAGTACCTACATTGGTAGTCAAACCCGAAATGGAAACTGTCAATGTCTAAAAATATAATAATTAGTAATAATCATTTATTTGGCTATACTCTAATATTTTAACTAGCATTAATTTATCACTTGTGAATTTTACTCACAAAATTTCGAAGATTAAACTCTCTTTTATTAATAACTGAAACCTACGCACTGTAAATATTTTAGGTGGAAAATATTTACAGTGCGGTTTTGAAAACACCAAAATTCTAACTAGGGTTTATTATTTGAGACACCTTAATATCACTAAATTCTTACAACCTTTTCAGAAGTGTTATATGAACTAAATTTCAGTACATATTAGAGTATACCCTTTTATTTTTATACTTTTTTCAAATTCTTACAGCGCATCTATCCAAACCAGGTTCACAAGTTGTTTGATTAGCCAGGCTAAAGACATTACAAGAAGCACATGTATAGCATTTTAACCCCAATGAATACTTTACCAAGCCAAGAACTTAAGTAAAATTAAAAGTAACGTATTTGCTCGATTTTAACGACATGCGGTTATATAATCTTGTACATGTTATTAGACCCTGTCGTTAAACCCGAATACCCAACTTTAACGACATGTCGTTAAAATCGAGACAATACGTTAAATTCATATTTTAATTCAATTGAAAGCTACTTACTAGATATCAACAATATCAAATTGTTTGAAAATTTCATTTTTTTTCTAAGCTTAAAACTAATTTCTAAAAAAAAAATTTAAAAATTAGATTTTATTTATTTGGTTTTTATAGATTGGGAAAATGAGAAATTTTCCTGAAAAATAATTATTAGTAAAGGGATTTAAACTTCATGTTTTTTGTATATTGAAAAATAACACGATATGTTTTTTATGTTCATAAATTCTTAATGTCTTCTTTGGTTTAAAATGTTTTTCCTTGTTGCCAAGATGAATTTAATTTTATGTTATTTTTTTTTGTATGCATAACAGGATACACTTTTGAGAAACTCCAAATCCCTAAATTAAGTAAAAAATTTTTAAAAGAAATATTTTTTTTTTTTGAATTTTTTTTTTAAATAGCTTATGCGCTTTCAAATATTTTTTTATGTATTTTTTTTTTATTAAAAATTTAATCTCTATAAACATTTCCTGAAAATTTTTTTATTATTGTAAAATTTTACAAGGCACGAAATCAATTTTGATGGCAAGGAAATCTTAAAAAGCTAAATTTTAATCCAATTAAAAAAAATGTTTCTCAAACGATTATAATTACAAGTCTTCCAGAGAAAATTACATAAGATTTTTTTTTGAAAATTTCTTTTGGAAAATAACCAAAAATTCGAAAAATAATTCTAAAAAAAATTGAGTATGTTTCAAAAGGGCGATTGCTTAACTAAAAAGTCAGTTCGTTGGTTTTCCTAATCATATGTATTTAATATTATAATTTTACCGATTTATGAAACTGTCTTTTCAAAACGAATTGTTAAAAAGTAAAACTTTTTATATTCCAAAAGATTTACGTCTTAATGATCCTAACACAAGGTTGTCCCTAAAATGCGGAACGCAAAATGCGGAGCGGAAAGTGACACTAAAATGCGGAAAATCGGAACGGAATTTTAGAAAAAAAAATGCGGAAACAAAATACGGAATAAAATATACAAAACAAAGCTAAAAAAAGTTAACGACGTGTTCGAACATATTCCAACAGTGCTTTCGATTATGTTCAAAGAGTTTCTTTTTGTGCTCGCACAGTTTGTTTTCGATAACTTATTTCAGCTTTGTACTGTATCCTTATTTTATTTAATGTTATAACGCAAAATAAACCGAAAACTATCCTTTTATGGCATCTTTTAAAAAACTTTCAAGAAAGTTAGACGATTATAGACGTTAAAAGAAACTTTATTTAAGAGCATTGAATTTACTTGTAAATCAATTTTTGTACTTGATATTAAAAAGAAACTTTAAAACAGTAATCTTTAAACTTTGAAGGAAAAGTCCTGGAGCTTAGTTAATGACATTAAATGAAAGCTCGTGAAATTCTTTATTAGAAAAAAGGTGGTCGACTATTATTGGCTTTAAGCTCCTTATTCAACTATATGTCTGGCTTTTAACAAAAACCTTCAATTTAAGTTTCTAAAGAAGTATATTATAGTGAAAACATTATTAAGGTTTTTCATACTAAGATTAAATCTAATTATAATGTAAAAAAAAGATTAAAAGAAACTAAAAGTCAAATTTTCAAAATCTTAGAAAATTTTAAAGGATCGATAATTAAAAAATCTGAATTGAATCAATTAAAAAGGAATTTTTATTGCTTTTCACTACTCAGAATCACCTAATACTCAAATTTTAAGTAAAATAGACAGAATCGAGAAAAAATATTAAATTAGTTTTTTACATTAATTTTCAACTTTAAGGAAAGAGTGCAGCCGTAAAAAATCAGGCTTGTGAGTCGTTGTTACTTAAAATAAGGGCCCAAAAGGATTAGTAAAACAAGTGAAACGATCAACTCCTTGACGATATTCTTCGGTGGTTATAATAAAAGAAATACTTTTTTTCTAAAATTTAAAAAATAGAAATTTAAATTTAAAACAATTTTGAGTTAACCTAAGAACTAAAAATCCCGTATTTTAGTTTGTTGATTTCCGCTTCCGCATTTTAGTATCGCAAATATTTTGTCCGATTTTCGTTCCGATTTTAGGAATAACCCCAACATAATAATATCAAAAAAATATTTAAAATATTTTGATCTATCAAAATATTTTTATTTAAAAACTTAATTATTATAATATTGATACAACAATTTTGTGTATCTCTATAATTAATCAATAAATTTTAATTTTCTTTGAAAAATATGTGATCAACGAATTGAAATTAAATGGGAAACATATTTGAGATACATGATTCTTTAAGAATGATTTTTTTCTTTTTTACTAGAACATCCTTTTTGAAAATTGAATTTTGTAAACTGACCAAAATCATAAACCTAAGTTGGACATTCGGGAATTAAATTTATAATTTCAAAAGTGAATTTATATGTTGGCATTCTTTATCAACAAAATTTTTATGAGCAAGAAGCTACGAAAGTTTTTAAAATATTTCATTTTTTCTATTAATTAACAGATATTCACTCCGTTAGACTGAATTTAATTAATTATAAAACTCAGACCTGGTTTATTACAACTAAAAAAAATTTCTTAAAATTTCAAAATGAAAAATATGTCCGGTTATTTGAGGGTTCCGAAATTCATTTTACAGCATTTCTACCGAGTTAACGCCTGACCGTACCGTACTAAAAATTTCCAAAAATAAAAGAAAATTTTTTTTTAGTACGGTTCGCTACCGGTACGCTGTTAATTCAGTAGAAATGCTGTAACATAATTTGACTGTTTTTAGAATATTTCCTTAAGAATATTTCTTTACATCTTTTTTATTAAATTCAGTTTTTAAAAAATGAAATAATAATGGTAAAATAAAAAAGAAAAAATTCGAATCAAAATATAATAAAATTTTAAAATCAAAGTAAAATATTTAAGGTTAAAATATTTAGAAGAAATTTGATGCGAAAAACTTCGAATTACAATTCATTCCAAAGTTTAAGATTTAGTAATTCAAACAAAATTATAAGTTTTGATTTAAATTTTCTATTTTCACTAATAATGAGACAAATTTGTTTTTGGATAACATAAGGCAAAGTAAAATTTTTGCTTATTTTACAGTTTTTATTATTGCTCAAAAAATTCAAATACTAAATTAATTGCTTTCAGAATTTAAAAAATTTAATCCTTCACTTTTAACAAAACAAAGTTGAAAATTTATTGAGCAAATATCACACATTATTTAACCACTCAATTGAATCCTGCTAAAAAAAATAATTTTAAAAAATTTACAGAAATTTACGTAAAATATTTTTGAATTTTTCTTTTTTTTTAGCGTAAATTTTCGATATTCTACAGTAAAAATTGTAAAATTTTCTTTCCTTTCTCAGGAGAGTAAAAGCTTCAAAAAAATATATTAGTTTATAATAATTGTTTTCTTCTGAGGAAGAGTTGAAAAAGAATCGAGGAACAAAATACGTACACTAATTTGGACTGTGATTTAAATTGTACTATACGTAAAATACAGCATTTGCTTCGAAAAAAGACGTGAGCATTATTCAGCAAATAAGAAAGTTCATTTTCTTCATAAAGAGTTAACCTATTTTAAATTTGATTATTTAAGCCGAAATTACTAAGAAATATCAAAATTTTAACTAACACTTATGGGAACGGTAACGCTCTCGCCTTTTTTTTTTAATCAAGTGCTGTACCAATGATTATACGAAGCAAGGGAATACGATTATTTTTTTGATTATTAAGAAATTCAAGATCAAAATTCAAAATTTTAATTTGAAAATTAAGAGAAACTTTAAAATTGATTTTACGATCAAGTCTATATAAAAATTCTTGAAATTTGGTGTTCAGTTAAAAAAATTAAAAATATTTTCAAAATAACTTTGATCAAAATTCCAACTTGATACCAATTGAATTTGCATGCTGGTTTTTAATTTTATTTTTAGATTACTAACACCATAGTTACACGGCAAAGTAAAATGTTTGCTCAAAAAATTTAATTAGGCAATTACTTGAACCCTGAATTTTCTAAGAGCCAATACTTTTTTTTAACATTAAGAAAGATTATTTGGTAAAAAGGATTGGCCTTTAAAAAAATCGGGATGCAAGTAATTGCCTAATTAAATTTTTAAAACAAAAATGAAAATTGAAAAATGAGCTAAAATTTTACTTTGCCTAGTTACACATATATTTTACCATACAAAATTCTGGTTATCAAATTTATATATTTTTGTCAAATAAAAAGTAAAAAAAAAATTTTTTTTTACCAAAACATTTATTACAACATAAAAACATTAAAAAGATGATTTAAGAGGACTCTTGACTTTAAAAATTCTCAAAAACTCTTTTCTAAATGAAGAATTAAAAGCAAAATTTAAATAAAACATAATGGAAAAATTCATATAGAACAAACAGTTTGTCAAAACGAGTAGAAAAAAGTAAATTTCATTTTCAATATCAACATAGCTCGAAAGTAGAAAGAATAGAATTGTTGGCATATTGAATAAGAAAAACGACAAATTAAGACCAATCGATATTATTGAAAATTTATAATCGCGCTTTTTTACTTTATTAATTTTGAATCTTGCTTTAAATAACAAGTAAACTGTTACTGAAGTTGAAATAATCATTATTGAAAAAGTGATTAAAGTTGAATTGAATAGATCCATCCACCAGAAGAACTTCAATTGCTCACTGTGCTCACACTTAAAATTTGAATTATTAGTTGTATTTGGTTCGCTTACTGGATAAAGTATTAAGGGCGAATTAAAGCCAATATTAAATACAATCAAAAAAGCAATTACGCAATACTGTATTTTAGGTTTTGAAAGAAAAGAATTTCTACTTGGATAATACATTTTAAGTAATCTATCCAATGATATAACGACAAGAATCCAAGCTGATACTGAACAACCTAAATATATTGAAAAGCTTGTTGTTTTGCAAAAAAGTTCTACATAATTCCCTAAACTTGTGATAAATTTATCTTCAACAAAATTGAGAGGCGTAAATATGAGCACTAAAGTATCGAATAAGGTCAAAATTTTGAAATAAAATATAACTGTGTTTTGTTGAAAATTTCTTCGCGTGTAAATAAGAAGGGACATAAGATTTCCAGCGATACCAAATATGAATACACTAATTGATATAAAATGAATAATGTCGGTGAAAAGTTTTGCATTTATTTAAGACTAAAATTTCGTAAAAAAAATTTTTATTTTTGATTTTTAAATTCATTGAATTATTTAAATTTGCAATTGATTTGAGCGAATGCATTTCCTAGTATATGTTTTTTTTAGATAAGTCTTTTATTTGATTTCCGTTTTGTTATCGTATGAATAGGGAAACAAATTTGGTTTTTTAAATAGTTTTGGGATATTCAGAAACATTAGAGTGTATAATATTTATTTATTTTTTAATTTAAAATTTATTGAATTAAATTTCTAGACTCTAAATAACTTCAAGATACTCACAGCCAACATTTTAATAATGTTCCACCTTTTTTTATTGCTGAATTTACAGCAGTGATTTGATAAGTGTGTTTTTACGTAAATTTTCGTAAATTAACGTAATTTTACGTAAAAACCAAAAGCCCAAAAAATGAGCACTTTTAGCTAAAATTGAATAATTTTCTAAAAAATACCTTTTTTACCAATTTTTTTATAAACGAAAAATGGGTTTTTAACGTAAATTTAAGTAAAAACACACATATCAAATCACTACTGTATATTTTTGTAATTTAATTGATTTTTCTAAAAAGGATTATTATAAATTAAATATTAGGAAATTGTTGGTTAAATATTAAATCATTTTTGTTCGGAAGAGAGCAGCACGTTGACCTCAACAACTATATTACAACAACGTTTAGATATTTTTCTGAGTGGTCAAGAGTTTGTTAGACAGAGTTAAATTCCTCAAAATATAAAGTAATGTACATCGTCGGATATATGCTCAAGAATGTATGGTAAGGTGCCCCAAGTCTTTAATATTAGTATCTTAAAATTTTATTTCTCATTGAAAAACGATTCCTGAAATTTTCTGAATAAAAATTTAAATATATAACAAGGAGGGGAATCCCCTCCTTACCTCCCCTTTTCATAATTCTCTTCTTTCAAGGATTAACTAAGGATATTTGTTTTAATATAACGATTTCTTTAAAAGGTTTTGAAACTTAAGTTAATCAAGACTAAAAATAATAAAAAATTTCAGCATCTAATTAAACTTTCGATTAGGGCAGACACAATTTATGACCACTAAATCAAAATCTGATGAATTCTAAAACCAAATTACTATAAAAAAAGGCAAAATCATTCAAATCATTTAAGCCGAATAGTATGAATTATTTCCATCTTATTTCTGTTCACATCTAAAGAAGCGCACTTAAAACTGGTCACAAACTTAAATCTTTTTTAAATTTTTATTTTTAGTCTGGTTGAAAATTTAGTGGCAAGTAATTTATCAGTTTTTTTTATGTTTAGTAATTACTAAACTTAATAGATTTCTTATTTCATATTAGAAAACGTTACATTCGTTTTTTATTGCATGAAAATCTGAGAATTTTCAAAATATTTAATTAATTAAGATTAGAATCAAGTAATTTGCCTTCATAAATTTTTTACGATCATATTAAAAAAAAATTCTCGCTAAAATAAATTTATTAATTTGATTTTGTTCGACGTTTTCAAATAAAATTACCGATTTTTTAAATTTTTTGTAAATTATCGAGTTTATACGATTTCAGGTATGATTGGGTCAAAGAGCTCTTTTAGTGATACAGTCAGCCCTCTTTAATCCGAACTTCGATATTCCGGAAATCCTCGATTATCCGAATAATTTTTTCGTTAATCCGAACATAATTTTGATGAAATTTTGTTGTTCGGATAAAGAGGTTTGCTGTTAATCACTAAACTTTTTACTTATCTCTTAACACTTTTTGATACTGCACTGCACCAAAAATTAAGAGACCTTAACGTTTTTTCTTCTTATCAAAAAATCTTAAACGAAGAAAATATTTTTTTTATCGAGTCTTATCCAATTATTCGCTTCTTTGAAATGTTACACGTCAAAAAGGACATTAGTTCTAATGTAACTCAGACCGTCAGATTTTAAAAATCGAAAAATTTAAATTAATAATTCTTTATTCATACAGCAGTTATAATGAAAAAATGGCGATACCGTTACCGTACTGTTACCCTGAGCGTTACCCTACGGTTACCATTAGCGGTAGCGCAATTTTTAAAAGTAAAGCTAAATTTAAAATCTGATTTGTCAATACATTGATTAATATTCATCTCTTGCTCGACAAATCTTTTTGCTTCGTCGGATGAAAATTCAGATGATGATGAAATAGATGTGAAAAACCCATTAAACATGTTGCATAAATCAGATTTGCCTTCTGATTGTTTACCATTAAATTTTATATGATGAATTGGATTAGTATTCGATTTATCTGATTTTACTTTTATTTTGGAAGAATAGTATTCCCAAAATTTTTTTGAATTTCTAAAATCATTCATTGATTTATCCTTAAAATAATCAAAAAATGGCGTTACCGTTACCGTACTGTTACCCTGAGCGTTACCCTACGGTTACCATTAGCGGTAGCCCAATTTTTTCATTATAACTGCTGTATTCATGGATTATTTAATGTCAAACTTAACTAAATATAAATTTCTTTAGAAATTAAATTAGTGATTTGCCTTGAGTTTGAATTGAGTTAAAATTTAATTCATTTTTAAACAAATCTGAAGTGTTTACTTTTCGACATCTCTTAACTGTTACTTATTGCCAAGGTCCACCGAACTATAGCCTCGTACATTTGGCATTTTTCACTTAAAAACGCATTAGTTTGATATACTTGTTTAATTTTTTTCTGGATTGCTTTAAAAATAAAATTTCATCCTTAAAGCCTTAAAAAGATTTACACCAGCTGTTTATTTTCTTAAGAAATATCTCTAACATTCTCATATACAAAACAGAGAATTTATAAGGCGAAAAAATAAAAACAAATTTTGTAAAAGCAAAAAAGGTCATCTTAATTTTTTTCAACTTTTATATGTCTTTTTGTTAAATCTCATGCTTTTGCATACTTTTTGTATATTTTTTTAATCGCGCATATTTAAGGTCCTAAATTTCCCACTTTTAGGTTGAGCCTGCATAAAAACGTAGCCATAATCATAACTTAAACATATTAAAATGAAAATTGTGAAAAATTAATATGGGTCAAGACTTTGGTCAAAATCTGATAAATTTTCTTTAGAATTCTCCGAATTCTTTAGTTTTGGAAACTAATTTTTTCTAAATGCAAACACTTATGCTTTGACCAAAAAACAAAAATAATTATTTCAAGCTCAATAACTTATCAAAACCACCAATTTAATTCCTATCAGCTATTTCTTTTTTTTAAATTAAAATCCCATTTTTATAAAAAAAATGTAAATGAAATTTAAAACCAATTTCGACAAAAAAAACGCGGTTGATTAAAATTCAATTAAAAATTTTCCGAAAAGACTAATTTAAAGTTTTGTTCTTTTAATTGATTAATTTTATTCAGAGAGAAAGTGATCGACCTCGTATACAAATCTTTTAACATGGCGAAGATTTTTTCCAGTCGTCCCATGTTATAAAAAAAAAGAAATTTTATAAAGTTGTTTATTAATTAATAACAATAATAATAATAATAATATATCAACAAAGATGGTTTGGGTTTTTTTTTCTAAAAATATTTTATTTTGAAGTATTTTTGTAAAATAAAATTTATTTTCATTTAAAAATTTAGATTTTCTGAAACTTTAGTAATCTTTATTTTGGTTATTATGAATCAATTATGCACTTGGGAAACTATCAAATAATAGTTTTCAAATAGTAGTTTTTAAATAATAGTTGTCAATTAATAGTTTTTCAAATAATTCTAAATCAAATAGTAGTAATTTCAAATAATAGTAGTTTCATATAATAGTTTTTTCAAATAGGCGTTAATTAAATAATTGTCAACCAAATAATAGTAAAAGAAAATATTTATAGGTAAAAAATTTATTCTGAAAAAAAAATTCATATAAATATCATTTAGAGGTACGAAAGGTAAAGCTTTAAGTCTTTGAAAACTTGCATATATTTCAATGTTATAATTTTCTTTTTTGGCTAATCCATAGTCTTGCATATGTTTCCAAAGATTTTTAGCTAAATGAAACCAACAACCCAATATTAAACAACCTGAGAACTCTAACTCAATTGCATTTAAAATAGCAAGTTCAAAGTCGCAACTAAATGACTTTGATGCACTTTATCAATCAAAAACAAACAGAATTATTAGACCAGAATTATTAGAAACAAACAGAATATATTGAACAAATATTTAGATTTTAACAAATGATAATCGAGTAAAGCTAACGCCATCTGAAATAGTTTAAAAAACATAATTTTTAAAGCATGGTTAACTCTTTTTTTCAAAATATTTTCGTAATATTTTTGTCAAAATAGACATGATTTATAAAGACTCAAAAACACCCATATTTTAGGATTTGTTAAACCTTAGAACAAATCCAGACAGATTTCATACTTCGATAGAAACAACTAAAGAAAAAGACGTTGGTGTAATGATTTGAAATGGCATAAACAGTTCAATCTTGGAGATACAAACACAAATAGATTTTTAGAGCAAATTAAGTTTTCCTTTATATATTTGGATCTTCTTCCTGTCATTTTGTATTTTACCTTTAAAAAACATGAGACATGCATGAAATTACATTCATATATGTTGGTTCAAATACGAATTAAGAAATCAAAATTTTTGATTGATTTAACCTCAGTTCTTCAAGAAAAATCATTTTTAAGATTTTTAGTCTATCTTGGTTTCATATCATAATTGAAAAAAATCCTTCCGAATAATTTATCAAACGAAAGAAGAATTACAAAATGATCAAAAAAAAATTAAATTATATATTTATTAGGCTAATTTTATTATATCTTTGTTTAATTTTGAAAGCTTAAGTTAATTTTAAATTATATTAAATTTAATTTTAAAAATTAATAAATTAAAAATTTTACATCGAAAAAAAAAAGCAGTACAATTTTTTCAATCACTTATTTAAAGTTTTCCTCTTTTTAACAATTCTAAACAATGTTCTAAATTGTTTATAGCTGTCGGTACATCATCATATTGTAAAGCACTTTGAGCATGTTTACAAAGTTTCTGAGCTTTTTGCATCACTTCAACTGGGAGTGTTTCTTCAGTCTCATATTTATTTTCTTCTTCATAACTTGGTGCGTTATATTTATGTGTTTCCGGTTTAGGCATAGAACCAGGAGATTGATAATTATTTGTTGGTTGAAAATTTTGAGTTGGTTGATAATTGTAGCTTTGTTCATTTGTCTCATTTTTAGATCCGTCAAAATCTTCGCCTTCTCCAGTATTTTCTAAAAATTTATATTTTCATAATAAAAAAATTTTTAAATTTGAAAAATTTTCAATTTATCATACCTCCAATCAAAGGTCCTGGAATTGGAGTTTCACCAGTTTGGAAGCATTTATTCAAATACATAGCTTTTCTTTTAGCATATTGCTTTTTAACTACTAACTATTTTAAAATAAATTTGATCATTTATTTGTTTTTTTTTTGTAAATTAAATTTTAAAAATATACATCTTCAGAGAGTTCGCCGAAGCAGTTTAAGACATCGAATAACAGACCTGCTGAATAAAATTGTTTAACTAAATTTTTAGAAAATCTAGCTTGTCTATCATCATCATCAGCTTTTTCGAAAATTCTAAGAGCATATTTTTCAACTACAGCCTGGCCTACGACTTCAGAATGAATCGATTCATCACTTGGATTTTGCTTTTTAATCTAGTTTAGAATAAAATAAAAATTATTAATTAAATAGCGCTAATTTTAGTTTAGTTAATTACAGCTTCTAAAAGGTCCATTAATTGAATTAAAAACTTTTTACATTCAGGAGCGGATTTGTTTATTTCCATGCCCCGTTGAACCGAGTAAAGTCTACAATAGTATCCAACACATCGTTCATTCTTTTGTTCCAATTGTAAAGCCAAAGTCATGTAAGGCTTTATTTGTTTAAGTGCTTCAGGTGGAACTAAATTAGTCATTTTTTATTAAAAAAAATTATTATTTTGAAATTTTTGATAACTCCTTTTTTTAATCTCAAGTAAAAAATTATAAAAATTTAGTAATTGGAATATTTATGAATTTTGAATTTTTTATAAGGTTCTAAATATTTAAATTTGAAGCAAACTAAAATTTACAAAGAATTAGATTTTAAAAATTTTAGGCAATAAAATTATCATCTAGTTACTCTAAAAAAAATTCTATTTGTAAGCATGTCAATTGATTAGACTTACAAAGTTACAATTGATTAGACCCCACCCCCTTACGCTCTTTATGCTATCTTAATAATTTGAAAATATTGAAAAATACAGAAACCGCACTCGGGTGCTTTTTTAAAGGACTATAAACGAACCATAAGCAGACATTGGGACTTATTCCCAAGTAAAATAGGCAACGAAACAAAAAATTCCAATTGATTTTCGCTTTACTCTAATAGTCTACTAGCTAGTTAGCTATTGAATAACAGGACCAGTGCCAGGAAAAAAAATTTAGGTAGTGCTAAGTTTCCCTATTGTTTTTTGCCGAAACTTTAAGAAAAAATTTTCAAAAAGTTTTGATTTTATTTGGTAGAGACAAAAAATTTTAGAAAAAATTTAACTTGAAAAAAAGCCAAACTCTCGTCTATTCTAATTTTTAAAATACTTAAATCAAATACACAATTTGAAAATTAAATTTTTTAGAAACTATAATTTGTAAATTTAAAAAAAAAGAGAGAAAAATAATTTTTTTTTCAAATGGATGGAAGTCAACAGCGTGTGGTCGATTATGCGATCACTGATCCAAAAACCCTTTATGAAATTTTAAAAAATTTGAACATCAATATTTCTTTTAAGGATATCAAACAACCAAATGTAAAATTAAGATAAAAATTAAAGTTTTAAATAATTTTAAGTTAACTATTATTTGAATCTTTTTTAAAGATCGAAACTTTAGTGACAATTTATAGAGGTTTTTTGGACATGTGCTTATCAATTAAAGCCCCGCTACACGATGAAATTCCCATTGAAGCAATAACAAATTTTTCAGACGATATCGTTAAAAGTCAAAGTGACACCTTTAGATTCCTTCAACTCTATAGTCTTATGTAAAAACACTACAATTTCCTTTATTAACTATTAAAACAAAGTATAAAATTTATAAATTTTTTCAAGAAATTATTTTTATACTCTAATGGGCTCTGCTTATAGTATGATGGAAATTTTCAATCCAAGTAATTAATTTTTTATCTTTACGGGACATTTTCAATTTTAATTTTTTTTAAAGCGAAAAAAATGTATTTCAAACAAATGAGTTCTGTTATAAATTTTGCCCGATTTTTACTTGATGAACTTAATGAATATGGTACCATTCAAGATAAAAATGTAATCTTAATTTTTTTTCTAAATTCTTTTTATCATATCAAATAAAATTTGTTTTTTCTTAGAAAGCATATTGTGAAAAATGTAATGCTTTATTGAAAGAATGTAACGATTTTGATATCAAGATTGATACTTTACAAATAGAAGCCAAACAGAAAAAGCCTTTAATTGATTCAGTAATTTTTGCTCTTCAAGTGATTCTAATCAATTCTTTAATACTTTTTTTTGGTAAAAGGCTAAAAAAAGAATTGCAAATTTGAAAGAAAAACAAATGAAGTTACGCGAAGTTAGAAATAAATTGACTCAAAAACACGACATTGCTAAAAAAGATGAACATACCTACACAACTGAAAAAGTCCGATTCTGAAACCTTATTTTTCTTTAAAAATTTTTAATTTAAATAATTTTTTTTTATAGGACGATCTCAACGAAAAAATTAATACTTTACAAAAAAGGATGAAACTTTACGAAACTTTATTGATTAAATCACCTGATCGTTTGAGAAAAGATTTAGAAAAGACTGGCATTAGAATTATTGATGTAATTTTTTTTTTGAAAAATTTTTTTGTCTTTATTTTTCAAAATTTATTTCAAAAGCTTCAAAATTTAATCAAAAATAAAAGACTTGAAAACGATGAATTAAAAGTTAACGTCGATGATCGTGATCGTTTTATTATGATTGCTATTAAGACGCGAGATTTTCTCGAGGATTTTTTCAACATTGAAATTCAAAGAGCCAAGTATTTTTTTTTCAAGTCTTTTTCTTAAAAATCGTTTTTTATTTCTAATGTTTTTTTTAGTGTTAAATATAAGGAGATCAAAAAAATGGAGCAAGAAATAATGACTATAAACTATACAGTTAGAGAACTTGAAAATTTGATTGATGATAAGACTAAGACTAAAAAAGCCATTGAGCTTCAAGTTCAAACAAAAACTCAAGAATTCGAGCAACAAATGGCTAAATTACAACGAGAAGAACAAGAAATTTCGACTAAGATCCAAGAGTGTTTAGCTCAAATTCAACAACGAGAAACTGAAAATGATCAACTAAATGAAGAAATAAATAAAGTGGTCAAACGAATACAAGAATTTATTGCTTTAAGTTTTAAACAAACTGAAATTTGTCAACGGGAAGAAAGATTAATAAGTGCTCGATTTAATGCTGAAGAGGCCTATTTGCTTGATTTTCAGAAAGAAACTTTAAATAAGGTCGAACAGGTCACTAAGGTTCAAAAAAGTTTGGATGAGTTCTTAGATAAAGCATTTGAAGAATTTAACAAGTTTAAAACAATTAATTTTAACAATTTCTAATTGGGATTTTTTTTAAACATGTCTATTGATATTTTCGAAATGTAAATTTTTTTATTTGACTTTTTTAATTCAAAAATTTAGAATAAATAATTTTTTAAAATTTTTTTATTATTTGTATTAAATCCAACGTAATAGAACCTTTGATATTTTTATGGCCTTGCTAGTCAAAAACAAAGAATTCCCTAACTAGTATATCTACAAAAAAAATTTAATAATGTTAATATTTACTCAATACAAAATATGAAAATTAACCAAAAATTTAAACCAAAACTTAATTTTAAAAAATTTAATTTTAGGTATTAGAAAAGCGCATTTTTTGGGTCAACCTCGTTTTGTGATCTTCTCTTGATCACCAATTCCAGGATCACAAAGTTTGTAATCTTAAAATTTAAAATAAAAATTAATTTACAAAAAATAATTGTTTAGTGATCATTTAATTGGTTTTTTAATCATAAGATTTGGTTTAATAAAAATAAAGTTATATTATACAGATCGTTTAGATCATTAGACAAAATCTATATAAATTATGCTTTTATAATTTGAAAAAAATGAAATTTTCTAAAAGGTGTTTTTTCTTAAATAAGTCTTTTTGCAAGTATACGATGATTCTCAATCAAAATCAAATCACGAAAATTCACTAATTCACGGTCATTTTTAGTTTTTTTGGAAATTTAAATAAAAATCAAATTAATCCTTCAAAAAAACAAAAAAGACAAACTTTGTGACTGTGTAGTCTGTGATTATAGAAGATTACAAAAATGGTGATCACATGATCACAAAAGGAGATTGACCCCATTTTTTTAATTTATTAAATTTTCAAAATACATCTTTAATGCTGCATTGCATCCAAAAGAATTTAAGTTTATATGTCAAAAAAATATTCGAAATTCGAAAAATATCCGAGGATAAATGTCGAATTTTTCACTTTTCAAAAAAATTAAAAAATACAATGTTAGTGCAGCATTTAAATCCGAATTTTTAGATTAAATTGCAATGCAAAAAGCTGAAAGGCACTCCGCTTATAGCCAAAATGATATTATTAGTTAAAAAATGTAATTATGAATAAGAATTTACCATTGAGGAGGAGGACAAAATGTAGACCAGTGTTAATTAACCTTAATTTTCAATTTTAAGATGTTTGAGCTATTATTACGGTTACAGTCCTAAGTTACGGTTTATGGTTGACGTTACATTTAATTAAGAACCGCTGTAAATATTTTAACTGCTATGATTAGAACATTAGAGTGAGTCTTTCTCCCTCAAAAATGAATTAAAAGACTATAAAAGGAAGTTTTATAAGTATCAACAGATTTCCTCTATAAATGTTTTTGAAAAATTTCAAAAAATTTAATAAAAATTTAATATTTTTATTTTTAAGTATTCTATTTTTTTTCTACATTATTTTGGTAAATTTGATGTTTGTTTTTTTTTACATTTTGTCTTTTTCTTAATTTTGTCAAACTGCCTGTCATTTACTTATTTCAATTTAGAAGACTAGCTAGAACTATTGGATTAAAATATTTGATATTTAAAAAAAAAATTTCCTTTATTTTCTGCATGTTTAAATAGACTAAAAATAAAGTTTTCTTTGAAATTACCTTTTAATTATAAATGAATAAATTATATCTTTCAACTAAATTTTTAAAGTTAACCGAAAAAAAGAATGAAATACTTTTTGGGTGTGGATGTTGGAACAAGTAGCGTTAGGGTCGGTTTATTTAACCAAAATGGCGAACTTGTGAACCAAAAAATTGAACAAATAACAATTTACAATTTTAGACCCAATTTTTATGAACAGTCATCAAATGAAATAATTGATAAGATAATTTTATGCATTGAAGAAATTTTAAAACTTAACCCTGTGGGTAATGATATTTTAAGTATAGGATTCGATGCCACATGTTCTTTAGTTGTTTTAGACAAAAATTACGAGCCTTTATCGATTTCATCATCCGAAAAATCCGATATAAATATTATTATGTGGATGGATCATCGTGCTATCGAACAAGCTGAGTTAATTAACTCGACCAATTATGAAGGTCTAAAAAATGTTGGTGGTTCAATATCACCCGAAATGGACCCACCTAAAATTTTATGGTTAAAACAAAATTCACACAATTTTGAAAAAATAGCTCATTTTTTTTCTCTACCAGATTATCTCGTTTGGAAATTTACAAACGAAAATATACGCTCTGTTTGCTCGACTACATGCAAATGGCTGTATAAATCAGGAGTTGATAAAAAAGAGTGGGATTCAAATTTTTGGAAATCAATAGGCTTAGACGAATTAGTTGAAAACAATTTTTTCAGGATAGGTTCACATATCGAAAAACCTTTTAAATTTTGTGAAGAACTTAAAATTACGGAAACAATTTCTAAAAAAACAAATTTATCGCCAAATGTAAAAATAGGGGTATCCATGATAGACGCTCATGCAGGTGGAATAGGAGCCATTTGTTTAACATATGGTTTTTTAAAAGACTTTGACGAAATTAAAGTTGATTTAGAAGATATTTTAGTTTTAGTTAGTGGCACTTCATCGTGCTTTATGGCTACGTCTAAGAAACCAATATTTATTAAGGGAATTTGGGGTCCTTATTATGAGGCAATGGTTCCTAATATGTGGTTAAATGAAGGCGGACAAAGTGCATGCGGAAAATTATTAGATCATATAATTGAGTCTCATCCGAGCTATAACGAATTACTAATTAAAACCAAAGAGACCAATTTTAATTCAATTTATGACTTTTTAAATAATTTTTTGATCCAATTAACAGATGAAAACAATGTTAAAAATGTGTCTTATTTGACTAAAAATATTCATGTTTATCCTGATTTTCATGGAAATCGAAGTCCTTTGGCAGATCCTAATATGAGCGGTCAAATTATTGGCTTAAATTTTGATACTAGTCTAAAAAATTTAGCCCTCATGTATTTAGCTACTTTACAGAGTATAGTCTATCAAACAAAACACATCATAGACGAAATGAATCAACATGGTTTTAATTTTAAAATAATTAGTTTAATTGGAGGCTTAATTCAGAATAATCTATACTGTCAAATTGTATCTGATGTCTGTCAGATTCCGGTTCTTGTACAAAATAAAATTAATACTTCAGTTATTTTAGGGTCAGCTTTGCTAGGCGCATCGAATTGTGAACAATTTAAGAGCAGTAATTTTGAGGACTTGATTAAATATTTTAGCCGAATGAATGCAAATGCTATGGATTCTAGTTTGCTTCGACCAAACAAAAATGTTCAAAAGTATCATGAGTTAAAATTTAAAGTGTATAAGCAAATGATAAATGATCAAAAAAATTATAGGTCAATAATGGAAAATTTTTGACGATCAGACATTTTTAGTGAATATTAGTTTTATTTTTTTTTAAAATAGTTACTATAGACACGTAAATGTTAGAATAAATTTTTTTTTAAAAAATGAAATTTTTAAATTTGAATTTTTTCTTTAAAATATTTAAAAAAAAATGTTTCACTTTATAGATGATGAACCAAGTTCTAAAGAAGAATGTAAAAAATTAATTAGAAAAGCCTTTGTCCTATCTAGTTCATCTAAAAATAAGGACTCACTTAATAAAACTGATTTTAAATGTGCATGGTTGTATCTTTTTGGTTATAAAATATCAAAAGTATTTTTCAATTATATTAGAATTGGTTTAAATTTTTGATTTTCAACAAATTTTTTTCTATAAAGTATGAGCTTCAAGAATATTTTGAAAAACTTGGTAAAGATTATTATAAGGATGTTATAAGCTATGGTGAATTTGAAACAAAAGCAATAGCTGATATTAAACGACTAGACGTTGTTGAGGAATTAAGAAGTTGTTTTATTTCAGTTGATTTTTCTTGTAAAGGCTTTTTGACAATTGAAGATTTAACTAAACAATTTCAGATTGTTGCTCCACATATACCAAAAAATACAATAATGGACACATTTAGGTAATTTTTATTTGTACAGTTAAATTTAAAAAATTAAGTCTTGGTTAAAGACGTATCTTAAGCAAAATTCTAAATCTAAATTTTGAAATAAATATTTGCTTTAGCCGTTCGACTTTAATACAATTTACTTTAAATTTGTATTGAGTTGTCTGAATTAATATGTATTTCTAGAGATGGTATATTATGCTTAAAGCTATCAACCGTGATATTTTTTTAATACAAATTTAAAAAATTTTTATTCAAATTATTTCAACAAAACTTCTAATTATTTCTAATCTTATTGAGTTAAATGTAACTAAGTGAACAGTTCTTAAATTAGGTGTACATAGTTTGAATCAGGTGAACACCTTTTGAATTAGGTGAACAGTGTTCGATTTACGTGATCAATTATAATAATTTTTAG
>NTPY01000350.1:592487-606434 GCA_002922825.1 Brachionus calyciflorus | reverse complement strand
CAGAAAACTTTGAGTTGTCCAAATTTTTTGAAAAATCTTTTTATGAAATAATTTTTTTCATAATTCAAACAAGAATAATTGTCCAAAAATGCAACAATACCCAAAAATTTAAAAAAGATTATCTTGTTTGGCTTCCGTGAGACATTAAGACTTAAATTTTAGTTTTAAGTCTAAATTAAACGAATTTCTGAAAATCTAAAACACATGTTTCAAAAAAATCGTAATTTCGATTTTTTACCTTGCATTTTTATGAGCGAGATTACGGTAGTTTTTTTTATATATTTTTTTAAGTGCATATATGTTAATTTTTTTGATTACAATACTCGGTTTTGTACCTTTCGCATTCGACTCAGGTTCACCGCAATTTAGATGCCAAGTAACCGGTTTACTTTTACTAACATCAGTAAATTTTCGTTGGGTTATAACACAACGTTTACCATCAGTGCCTTACTTGACCTCATTGGATAAATATGCCATTGGGAGTTTGCTTTATTTAGTCCTATTTTGTGTTTGGCATTCCATAATCGGTTCAAACATAATAACAAAAGATCCTGGATCTAGGAAAAACATCGACAGATATGTCCTTTTTGGCTCAGTATTATTTTGTATAATTTATAATTTATGTTACTTTATATGGTTTGTTAAAATGTCAAAGAGTATTCGCAAATTCCAAAAGGAAGGACTTAAAGAACTTTCTGTTCAAGCTGAACAAAGAGAAGCTCTAAGAAAAAAAGATGAACAAATCGAAATATCTATGACAAATGACGAACAAAAGGACTATGAGACTATTCAAAAAAATATAAAAAAAGAAATTTTTTCAAACAAAGCTCAGTGTAAAAATACAAATTCAAATCAAAATCAATATAGACCAATTAGAACTCTTTCACAGGCCAACGCAAGTGATCATTCACTTTTGATTTCAACAGCTTAAACATACTATCTCATTAATTATTTTTTATTTTATCTTATCTTATTTATTTTTGAATAAAAAAATTATATATAATTCATTTTAAAGTTAATTCATTACAATAATCAGGAATTACCGAAAATTCCTTTATTTGTTTAAAAATTAAGTTTTCTAAAGTTGAAATAAATTAAAAGGCTTTTTTGAACTAAGCAACATACATCTTAAATTCTCTTATAATCTTTTTTTTTAAACTATAAAAAAATCTTAAGAATATAATTGTGCATACCACGAAGAAAACAACAAAAAAGTTTAAAATTTTTTAATTACTTTTTTAAAATCGAATTGGAAGTTGCTGGTTTTATTACTTCTTGAATTGTTGAACAAACTTGTTTAATAGCTAATATTAAACTAAAATCTGCCTTATTTCGTCATAGGCTCATACATTTTCGTATCAGGAAATATACTCACGATGAATAGAACTGAGAACCTATGGCTCTAAAATTTTTTTAAATAGTTTGCTTTGGACACCAATATAAAATAAATTTTTAAATTGTCATTCGAAAAAGTTGTTACAGTCTAGCTTCGAAAAGTGTTAAAAGTTTTTCTTAAACTCTACTAATATTATGTTGACAAAAACGAATATTGACAAATTTAAAATTGACAAGTTCAGGGTTGATAAATTCGAGGCTAGACTGTATCATTCGCCTAAACCGAAATGACAAGGTAGCAAAAGAGTCAAAATGCCTAAAAGTAGGGAGTCCACCGTACTTTTTCATATTTATGGCAAAAAATGTCTCAAACCTACCTCAAACCGACCGTAAAATACATGCGAAAAGGATCGCAAATGGGTCATAATGCCTAAAGGTTGATCCACCTTAACTCATTCCTCAATAAATCAATTTTTTTTTATCCTGTCAAAAAGTTGGCTTGAATCCCAGCTCGGGTAAAAGGCCTGTGATTGACGATACCTCACTGACTTTATATCAAATACAAGTTTCGTAAGAGTCGATTACTATCTGGCAATCACCCCTGTAATTAAAAAATTTAATTATTAAATTAACATATTGTTTTTTAAAAAGTTTCTTCTTCCGAAAATTCAACAAATTTTTTTTTCTACAATTTAGCAAAGTTAACAACTATTCAATAATTATTAAGTTGAATGAATTTTTATTCAAATATTTATATATTAAAATAAAATTATCGTTAAATTTCGCAGAATTCAATTTGATACATAAAAGTCTTAAATATTGGTGATGAAATCTCCAAACTGATTTGAATTTGATTTTTTCTTAAGATTTAGCAAAAAAAATTATACAAAAGCTAAATTTTACATTCAACATATAATTTTTGGCGTAATTTCTAAACATTTCCTTGTTTTGGTCGATTCAAATACTGAGAAACTAATGAGATACACTTATGCTTTTTCTCTTCGAAAAAAGAATTCAAACTTTGTATGTTTTTTCAGATCGAATTATTTGACATTCAATCGCCTTAAACCTGAAAAATGTTGGGAAATTACGCCATATGATAATTATATGTTGAATGTAAAATTTAGCTTTTGTATAATTTTTTAAAATCTTAAGAAAAAATTTGAACTGCTTGAAACTTCACAATCAAGCAGTTCGAAAAAAAATACTTTTAAAAAATTTTTTGCTCAAATTATCAAATTTCGATTAAAATTTTGTAGTTTTACATGTTTTTTTTTTCACTTTTTTATTTTTTTCAAGGAGATATGGCAATCTAAAAATTCGCGAAAAATAAGTTGGCATTTTTTTGACCAAAATATTCTGAAAACCCAAGTTCTGACGCCGTAACATTTTTCCCCATAAAATGTTAAGGAATGTTACGGTTTTTTATTTTGAGGTTATAAATTCAAAAATGAACTGTTGAACTGCTGAACTGCTCGAAACTTCCTGTTGCCCTCTTCTTAAATCATTTTTTTTTGCTCAAAGATTTATACACTTTTCGTGCATATTTCAACAAAAAAAAACGCGGAAAATAAAAATTAAATAATTTTTTTACAAATTAAAATTTACATCTTGTACTCAAATTTCGGTTTTGTTTTAAAATTTTCTAATTGAGTTCTTGACTCTCTTTTCTTAAATAATCAAATTTAATATATAAACGCTTTATCCGGCTCTTAACAGAAAATAAAAAGCATTTTTAAAAACATTTATTTAAAAATAAAATAGGTAATTTATTTTAAATCCAATTTGCCTAAAATCAGCTTTTGTTTTTTTCTAAATTTTAAAATTATTTTCAAAAAAAAAAGCAAATTTTGGATGATTCAGCATTTTTATTTGAACAAAAAAAAATCGAATTATGCTTAAGTTTTGCTTAGTTCATTGAAAAATAACGTCGAATAAAAAACAAAAACGAAAAAGACCCTCACCATATAAATTAGTGATAAAAAAAAAAGTTTCATAGTTAAGAAAGTCTTTTTTTTTCTTTTTGATTTAGAAATTTTTTTTGGAATTTCTTAAGCGCATTTTGAAATCCCGATCAAATAATTTATTTTTGGTGAAAACCAAAAAAAAACTTAAATTTGCTTTAGCTTTAGTTTCCTAAAAAATATTACATTCAAGCTAAAGAAAAAAAAATAAAAAATTAAAATTTTTTTGTTCATTTAATTTTTCTTTTCTAAACATAAAAAGGCATTTTCTCATCATTTTTTCAATTAGAATAAGGTATTTATAATAATGTTTACTGAAAATGAGACTTTTTAGTAAACTTCTAAGACATCGCTCTCACTACTTGTTCCAAAATTCTTACCAAGTCACGTTAACTAGGCCTAGATGCGAATCTTTGTTTTGCATAAATAGCACGCCTTTTTACACATTAGCTCAAAAAAGTCCAAAAAGTAATTTATTTAAATCTAGCTATTAGTCCTAATCCTTTAAACAAAATAATTTTACCAAAAAAAAAGCAAATTTAAAATTTTTTTCTTATAAGTCCTCAATTTAGAGTTAAATAAAAACTCGATTTATTCTATAAGTGGTATCAGATATACCAGTAATAAAATGCCGCCGATCAACAAATCGGTCGAGACTTATGTTGAGGACTTAATATCTCAAAATAAAATAGTTGTATTTTCGAAAACAACATGTCCATGGTGTATTAAAGTCAAAGCTTTATTTAAGAGTTTAAATGAAGATTTCAAAACAGTTGAATTAGACGAATTATGTAAGAAAGATAACAAAAAATTAAATTAAAATTAAATTAAATTATTTTTTTGTTTTTGTTGCTTGGTAGCTAATGGAGATGATGTAAAAAATTATCTAATAGAAAAAACAAATCAAACAACAGTTCCCAATGTATTCATTAAAGGAATGCACATTGGTGGCTATGACGCTACTTCTAAACTTAATAATCAAGGCAAACTAATTTCATTACTAGAAAGTATTTTATTTTTTTTTTGTTTTTTTTTTTTTTGTTTTTTTTATAAATGTCTCGTAAAGCTAAGCATGAGAATGGTGCAATGCACACGCAACCTAAAAAAGGCGAACCTGTTGACCAATTTGTAAATGAATTAATAAAAACAAGTCGTATTGTTATATTTTCAAAAAGCACGTGTCCTTTCTGTGCAAAAGTCAAAGACTTTTTTAAATCATTAAATGAGACTTATGTCTCGGTCGAATTGGATCAAATTGATGAGGGTCCAGCTATTCGAGATTATTTATACGAAAAAACTGGACAAAAAACAGTACCGAATGTTTATGTTAAAGGAGTACATTTAGGTGGTTACGACAATACATTAAAAGCCCACACTGAAGGTCGTCTTGCTAAGATTTTTAACCCAGAAGAAGTTAAGGACGATGTCAAATATGACTATGATATGATTGTTATAGGCGGTGGTTCGGGTGGTTTAGCTTGCTCTAAAGCAGCTGCTGCTAATGGAGCTAAAGTAGCTGTTTTAGATTTTGTTAAGCCAACTCCATTAGGAACTACATGGGGTCTTGGTGGTACTTGTGTTAATGTCGGTTGTATACCTAAGAAATTAATGCATCAAGCTGCTTTATTAGGAGAGGGACTTGAAGAGTCTAGAGAGTTCGGTTGGCAAACTCCAGAAAAAAGTAAAATTTTATCTTCAATTATAAAAAGTGTCAACAAAAAAAAAACTTAATTAATTTTTATTAGTCGCACATAAATGGGAAACTATGAGAGAAAATATTCAAAACTACATAGGATCATTGAATTTTAATTATAGAGTTCAATTGAGAGATAAAAAAGTTGACTATTTGAATGCTTATGGCCAATTTATTGATAAGCATAGACTTTTGGTAAGACTATTTTCAAATATTTTCGATCCTAAAATTCCATTCAAAAAATTTTATTAAATAAATTTACAAAATTTTTTTAGATAACTGACAAAAAAGGCAAAACAAAAGAAATAACTGGCAAAAATATTGTAATTGCTGTCGGTGGACGTCCAAAATATCCAGAAGATATAATTGGTGCAAAAGAAAATTCTATTACTAGTGATGATTTATTTTCCCTGCCATACAACCCAGGCAAAACTTTATGCGTTGGAGCATCTTATGTAAGTCTTGAATGTGCTGGCTTTTTGAAAGGAATCGGCAACGATGTAACTGTAATGGTTCGTTCGATTCTTTTACGTGGTTTCGATCAACAAATGGCTGGTATAATTGGAGATTATATGGAAAAACATGGTATCAGATTTGTACGCGGTTCAGTTCCCACTGAGATCACTCGAATTAAAGAGGGTCAACCTGGTGAATATTTAGTTAAATATAAAAATGAGAATGGAGAAATTTTAGAGGAAGTTTACAACACTGTAATGTTAGCCGTTGGTCGTGACGTATGTACTTCTGATCTCAATTTAGACAAAGTTGGTGTTAAATTGAATCCTAAGAGTAAAAAAATTTTAACAACTTTTGAGCAAACAAACATTGATAACATTTACGCTATTGGTGATGTAATTGATGAAAGCTCAGCAAATGGCAGAGTTTTAGAGCTGACACCAGTTGCTATTAAAGCCGGTCAATTATTAGCCGATAGAATTTATGGTAAAAGTGATGTTAAAATGGATTATTATGCTGTACCAACTACAGTTTTTACTCCAATTGAATACGGTTCAATTGGTTATTCAGAAGAGGAGGCCATTCAAACATTTGGCGAAGATAATGTCGAGGTTTATCACACGAGTTTTTGGCCCTTAGAATGGACTGTAGCTCATAAACCCCATGATGTTTGTTACGCTAAATTAATATGTAACAAAAATGATAATATGAGAGTTATTGGTTTGCATGTAGCAGGTCCAAATGCTGGTGAAATAACCCAGGGATATGCTGTTGCGTTCAAATTAAGAGCTACTAAGAAAGATTTTGATATGACTGTTGGTATTCATCCAACCAACTCAGAAGTATTTACCACTTTAAAAACAACCAAACGAAGTGGTGAAGGCATTGGAGGTGCAGGCTGCTGAGGTTAAATCACAACTGTTTATCGAGAACATTAGAAATCTCGTTCCATTGCTTTTTAGTTTTTTTGCTTTTTTTAGATTTTTATTTTCTTTTTTTTGGAATGAGATGTATGTTCTTGAAAACAGTTGTGAGTATAAACTCAGCTTAAATTTTAGTTTTTCTTTTATTTGAATTTGGATCATTTTATAACTAGTTTTTTTTTTTTGGTATTTTGTTAAATTTTAAATTGTCCAAATTCAAAGGTTGAAGTTGTTAATTAATGTCTCGACAAGAGAGAATATTTAAAGCCAATGAAGAAAACATTTAAAACCTGGATTTTACAGGCAAATGTTTTTTGATGTAAAATAGTCTTAAAAAAGTGCTATTTTTTAAATATTCTTATTTTTTTGGCAATTTCATCTTCAGCATAAAATAAATTATTTTTATTACTACTATTATCTTGTTCAAACTATTCCTTATGTTATTTCAAGTTAATCAAAAAATTTAAATAAAAACTTTATTTTAAAATTCTCTTTTTGTATTTTTTTATATCTAGAAAGAACTTCAAATAAATTAAGTCAAAAGAAATAAAAATCTAAGTGAAAAATTGTGTACGAGAGCTCAAAATAATCCACATGCTTAGTACTAAAAAATTTAAATAAAAATTAAAATTATGAGGAGATGAAAAAAGGTTTCGTCCTTTTAAAGAAATCATCAGCTAAGCATAGAGTAAAATTTTTTTTAGTTAAGTTGCAAACACTTCTCAAAATATTATAATATCGCCTGGATATTCAAGGATGTTAAATTTGTAGTGATTCAAATTTATTGAGAATTAGTTTCGAAAATTAGACAGAAGCTTTTTTGAAACTTTAAAATGATATATTAAAAGATTAAAAACAGCCATACTATGTATTCCTCCAAAGCTCTCAATTGTATTTTATAGTGTTGGGAATTTTTTTTTGAGTCGACTCGACTTTAAAAAAGTCCAAGTCGACTCAATTTTTTTAGGATTTTTGACTACTGGATCGGGTCGATTGAAAAAAATTGCCTATATGAAACTTCCAATCGATAATTCATAAGAGTTCTTAAGTAAAAAAACAAGTGTAAAACACCTTTAAAAATATTTTTTTTAAGCTAAAAAAAAAAATTAAGATAAAAAGGAGATTCTGAAAAAAAAACCCATTGAAATTAAGCAAAAAACTTATTATGTGATTTTTTTTGTTTTTTATATGATTTTACAGTTTTATATCATCTAAAAGATGCATTTTTGAATTATTTGTCCGAATTTGCTTATAGAATATAATTTGAGTCGACTCATCGTTTTAAAAAGTCGGTTCGACTCCCAACACTAGTATTTTAGTTAAATTTTCATGGTTTGAAACTCGGAAATATTCGTAAATCTAAATTTATTATGAGAATTCATAAAGAGTCCTTTTTGAAATTTCCAAATTAAAGTCAAAATTAAAAAAAAGTAAGCGCTCGTCAAGAATTATAGCGTGGCTGGATTATGTTTGATTCTCTTTAATACATTTTTGGTGCTTTTAAAATTTTAGATCAAAAAAAAAGTCATCTTTAAAAAGTAAAAGGTAGAAAGGGTTAAAAAAGTTCAAAATCAGATAAAAAATCTAATCAAAAAAGGGTTATGATAGTTTTCTTATGACGTTTTTTATCGATTATCTATCCATGCGATTCGTTTAGTTCAATTTTTCCTCTCGTACTTTATTCAAAAAATCAATATAACAACCAAAAACCTTCATTGTGTAAATAATTAAAGATTAAATTTTAGGTATTATATTTTTTTAATGTTTAAAGAAAAAAGAGAGATTTCATAATGAAATTTTTTTAAAAGATCTTAATTTTTCATGATGAGTCTAATTTTGAAAATTAAATTTTTTATGGGGAAATTAAATTTTTTTTTAATTTATCATAATCATGGGTTACATATCATTTCGTAATTAAAATTGATAACATTTTCAAAGGCACTTAGTCTGATTTATGATTTTAAAAAAAAATGAAAAAACAAAAGCGCATAATCATTTCGACTTGCAATTTTACTTTTTCATATTCCAAATTCTAAAATAATAATTTACCTTAGTTTTTTTAATTTTTTAATTTTTATTTGATGGTAGTTTCTATTTTAAACATTTCAAAATATTTTTCCTTTATGTTTAAAAAAATGTTCTATCATTTTTAGAATTCTATTTTAGTAATGTTTTTTCCCTATAAAAGAATCTATTTTGTTTCCTTTTTATATTAGACGATAATTACAACAAAAAAAAATGGAATTTATAAACAATGGTAGTTTAGGTAAATATTTGTGTAGTTGGTTTAAGTTTTTAGATTAAATTTTCAAAAAAGATCTTTTGTTTAGACAACTGCTTAATTATAGCAAATAAATTAGAAATTCATCGTGATCTAATTGAACTTTTATATGAAAGTAAAAAGCGAACTGGAGGAGGTGATATAAAACATATGATTTATGATCAGTTCTTGAAACAGTATATCGTCTTTTTTGAATGTTCAAAAAGTAATTTTTTCATTAGTATTTTTTTTATATTTAAGTTTAAAAATATCGTGGGATATAGAGTGGGTGATTTTAAAAATTTTGCTTTTTAACTTTAATATTTTTTCTTCTTTTCCAAATAAACTAAACCCTAGGAATTGCCTCGATTAACGCATTTTTTTAAAAAAATTATTAAAGATTAAAGTTATTTTTTTGTCTGTAAAACATTTAAAAATGAATAAAACATTTTTAGATAAATTCGTTTCGGTATGTGGTAAGATGAATACTTTTTTCGTTGCAAAATACTTAATTGAATAAAATTCAAATAAATTTCTGAAAATATTTTAAGTCGAAATTTTTATTTAACAGCTCGGTATTAATTAGTTTTCACGGGTTTTCCAAAACGCCAGATTTACCCGTTATTTGGACGGTCCGTTTATGGTTCGATTAGTCGGTCAGTTAACGGTCGTTTTTTAGAAAATTTCTTTATGGGCAAGTAAATCTACGTAAATTAGCTGAGTGAGAAATACAGTGATCTCTTAAAAGTGTAACGTCAACCGTAACTTTGGAAGGTAACCGTAACCATAGCTCAAACATCTTAAAATTGAAAATTAAGATGGGTTACGGTTACGGTCAAAAGTTACAGTTGACGGTTGACGTTACAATTTTATAAGAATCACTGTAACTACGTGAATTAAAAATTTTTTTAATTTTGGGGAAAATATTTAAAAATTAAAAGAGAAAACGAAGAAAAAATAAAAAAAGTTTTTTTTGAATTTTTACGTTTTAAAACTTTTTTCGTAGAAAAGTAAATCAACTCGTCTTGGCTTACTGGTATTAAAATTAACCGTTTTCTCGGCTGCACTTTCTTTTTAAGATAATACGATAATTAAAAAAAAAATTGCTTATCTTCACAAAAGGATCTAATTCTTAAAGGATCAAAAATAAAAGCAAATTATTAATGAAATATTTGTCTCCTAGACAGGTCCCTACTTTTTGCAATTCAAATACAATATTTATAATATAAATGTAACATCAACCGTAACAGTAACCTGATGAAACATCTTAAAATTGAAAATTAAGGCTAATTAACACGGGTTACTGTTACGGTAAACGGCTGACGTTACATTTATATTAGAACCACTTTACATGTAAAATGTTTTTTTTTAATTACAAAAACTAAATTTTATTTTTTTTTCTAGCAGTGGAAGATGTATTAAATTTTGGTGATACTCAGTTTAATAATCAACTATATCAGGCTTTTAAAATAGATAAAAAACGAATAATATTAGAAGATTGCGACTGTGATCTTAAAAAAGACGTCCTTAATCTATATATAGATTATTTGTTTGAGGACATACCTAACTGTGAATTTAAATTTGAAATTTTGAAGCCTGGATCACTTTTTATCACTTGTAATTACAAAATAGATTTTGATTTACTCAAAAAAAGACATATGCGCCATAATAAATTACAGAATAAACTAGTCAAAATTCACCTTGTGCCTCTGATTGAAAAAGATTTTCATAAATTAGAACAAGCTGATTTTTTTAAATATTTTGTCAATATTTTAAACAATTTGGAGCAAACGTGTTTAAGAGATGATTCAAAAATGAGTCGAAATTCGATTGAGACAAATACTAGTAATGAGAATTTTTATAAGGACACAATCAAAAATCTTGAAAGAAAACTTCGTTTATACGAAAACTTAAATGAAAATCTATCAAGTATAAATAAATTAAGCGAACATGTAATTAAGTTGAATTCGAGTGAGATTAATATGCATTCTGGTCAAAGAATAATAAATTCAGTTATTTTATCTAATTCTGATAATGAGAATCCATTTTCTAATTTAAAAGAAAATGCAAGGCTGGACTCAAAAGAAGATAAAATTATTTGCCAATATGATCCGAAAAAATTGGATAAACTCGTAAGTTTTGAATCTTTTGATTTTCAACCAGACAATTCAAGATCGAATAGAATTCGAGTTAAAGAAAATTATCAAAAATATTTAATTGATGAAAGTAGGAACATAGACGAACCACAATTGAATCAAATTCAAACAGAAACTCGTCAAAGATCACTACCTAAAAGTCAAAAATTAAAAAATAGATCTAGTACAAATTCACAATGTATTTTTATGCCATTTTCAAGAGCAAAATCAAATCAAAATTTATCACAAATAAATAAATTTCCTATTATTAAATATCAACGGCCAAGAAGTGAGGATTTGATAAACGCTGAAATTGATACAGGAGAAAATTTTAGCATCTTGGAGATTTCATTGAATCAACAAAATACAAAATGTTCAATATGTTTAGAAGATTTAATACAAAATGAAGATGTTAGAATTTTAAGTTGTTTCCATCAATTTCATGTTAAATGTATAGATACTTGGCTGGCACAGAAAATTACATGTCCTACTTGCAAATTAGATTTAACTCATTTTTTCAGCGATAATTAATTAATTTTTTTCTGAATAAAAATAGCTTTATAATAGCAGCTTTTTGAAATTTTTTTTTGAATAAAAAATAAATTGATAAAGATCAAAAGTTACGGTTGACGTTAAATTTTCACTAGAATTCCTGTAAATAATGATTTTTGGATTATAAGATTCTAGATTGAATTTCTCCCAACTGTCTATCATACCTTATTATTCTTTTTATCGAGTTTTATTAAATGGCAACTTTTTTTTCGCAAAGTTTGAATTATATAAGCCAAAAAACTCTTGTAACAGAAAATTTAAAAAATTAAAATCAAATACATTAACAAGAGGTTAATATATAATTAAGAACTAAATTTTATTTTGGTAAACCCAGTAGAGAGTTTAGCTTCTTGAAATTGGGAAAATCTAGGTTAAGTTTGATTTGATATTTTTCCAAATATTTTTGTCTAAAATTTTTATATAAGGAAGATTGAAACTTTTTGAAAAGCACAACTACAGTATCTTAAATTACCATCAAAATTAGCTTTTTTTATTGGAAAATTGACGAAGCGTATAAAGAATTTTTTTTTAAAAATTCAAGATAACTGGTTTGAATTTCGAAAGATGTCATGTTTATTTGACGCATTTTGTACAGTATGTCTAGAAAATTTTGAACATCTCAAAAAAATTGTTCAAAAAATTTTTAAGAAATGAAAATTTGAAATAAAAAGCGATTTTTTTGGAATACTAACTACATCATATTAAAGATTATCTTTTTATTTTAATATCAAAATTGTCCAAAAAAAAAATTTCTGAACACTCCAGAACTCTTTTAAAAAATACACAGATAAAATTTAATAAAAAAAATTACTCTACAAAGTTTAGAACATAAATTTTTACCAAAAACTTACCACACCTTGAAAATCCTTCCCATATTTTTTATCATACAAAGTTTGTAACGTCTTTTTTATTGATTACTTGCACTTTGTATGCATGATTTATTATTTATGGTTTTTAAAATCGTTGGTTTTATTGAGCTGTACCATACTGCTGATTTTCCATAAAAATGGGCAAAAAAAGTAACTGAGGCTCAAAGGTAGCAAAAAATTTGACTATTGGGAGAAAAGACAAAATCTCATATAAAAATAGTTGATCTAGTAGGAGTATTGAGAAAATGTGTGTTTCAAACTAAGTTTAATTAATAAATGACCTACATGACCAAAGAATTACAGACCCGAAAGCTTATCAGTTGAGATGAGTCTTTTATTTTTAGAAAGGTCAGAATCAATCCTACAATAAGCTTTGCCAGAATCAATCGTACAATAAGCTAAATGGTCAATACAAAGATTAAGGCAGTAGAGCATTTAAAAAGCGTTATTTTTAATGAATGTTTGAAAATTCTTAGTGAATTAGTAAAGAATCTGATTGAATCTATGCCAAAACATGTGTCTCAGAGTATTAAAGCTAAAGGCGGGCTTTTTTTATATTTTTAAAAATAGTATGTTCTAAATTTTGTAGACTTTTTTTTTGTTAAAAAATAAATTTCCCCCTTTTTATGCCAATTTTTCATTTCAATTTTTTTAGTCTATCCTAGTTTTTGTACTTTTCCGATAAAAATTTTTTTTCTCAATAAGATTCAAATAGAATAATTTAATTTTGTTTTTTTATTTAGCCGAGCAGCTTGATATTTTAAAACATGCTTATTTCTTTATAAACGGAAATCATTTTGTTTTAAAATGTTTATTTGTTGTATTGGTTTTGTTCCTGTTCTGTTCTGTTTTGCTTTTGTTTATGCTCTGTTTTAACACTGTTCAAACAGATCGTTAACTTTGTTTTGGATTGGATGTATCAAGGCCTTTACAAACAAGCTTTCGAGAATAGAATTGAAGTATTGTATTCGGTTAGCAAACAAAGTAAAAAAAAATAAAGACCATTATGAGCGAGAAAATTACTGTGTGCAAATTTTTGCAATGTAATTTAATTAAATGTGATCAAAAAGTACTAATTTTATTAATTTTGAATCAAAGGTCAAATTTTCAAAAGTTCTTAAAAATATTTTAAATTATATTTATATTATTTTTTCTTGTTTTTGGGTGGTTTAGCCGAAACATTTTTTCTTGGCCAAATTACATAAGCCATTAAAGTCAACATTATGCAAATAAAGAGAATACAAAAATTTGACAACTTTTCATTTCTTAGACCTTTTGTATAAAAGCATTTAAATCTCATTAATTTTTTTAATTAAATACAAAGATGGTGTATAATTTTGAATTTGACATCAACAGAAGTTAATCACCACCTCTGTATTGTCTAACATTTACTAGTCTGAACAGGCGTCGGTGCGTTTTCATTGTTTTTCTATTTGAGAATAAACAGTATAATAATATTTCGATGCTTCAATTTAAAAAAATTACTATTCCCAGTAGGTCGCGGATATTTAAAAAATCGCTAAATGAACAGCTCTCACAAAAATTCAAATTAAAATTTTCAAACATTTTCTTTATCACTTTTTTTGCAATAAAATTTTTTACTTTTATAGAAATTATTAAAAATTTAATGAAACCATTTCTAATTTAACTTACCGTAAAACCTTGTTTATAAGCGCACCCCCAGACCCCTCGTTTTTCAGAAGAACAGACATCTGAAAAATTTTAATTTTGTGATATTATTATAGACCACACTAAACTCT
>NTPY01000350.1:571968-592461 GCA_002922825.1 Brachionus calyciflorus | reverse complement strand
AATTAATTTGTTTAGGGTACGATTTTTCCTTTCAAAGAGGCGATTTTTAGTCGCTTATAAGCAAGGTTTTACGGTATTTATTAGTTAAGGCCAACGCAACATAAATACGTAAATATACCCAAAAATTTTTTTTTAATTCTCTCTCAAACTTAATCAGTTAAGTAATCGATAAAGTGCTCCAATTTTCAGTAAACAGAATGATATTATTCAAAAACGATTCACATTTAGGTAACAGTAAATCTAATTAATTGTCAACTCTGGATTTAGATGACTAAAAATATCTACTTGGTTGGCGTTTTTTTCGGTTTCTACTTGCATTTAAAATAGTTTGTTTTTTTCGTTTTGACAATAACACTATGAAAACAAGAATAAAATAATTTTTAGAGCGTCCAAAAATTAATTGAAAAAATGGTCTGCTTTTTTAAATATCAAAATAACTATGGAAAGAGAAAATTTATTTCCTAATTTGGAGAACTTAGTCATCAAAGTCTAGGATTTTCAAGCTTCTAGTGGGTCGATTGATGGAATACATGTTTAAAATGGTTCCAACACATGTTGCAAAATGTTCGAACATGCCGTTAACTTATTTTAGCTTTGTACTGTATTTTTGAATAAAATTTTTAATCTATTTAAATTTCAACATTTTAAGTAAATTGTCTAAAATATTTTTTGTCTAAAATAGAATTTTTATCAAATCAACTAAAAGTAATTGATTCGGTAGTAAAGATAATTAACTTTCGATAATAAACTATCCATTTGGTTAATTTGATCCTTTGTCCAAAATTAACTCCAAACAAAACATTAATATTCTAAAAAATAGTTTTCAATAAAAAGAATGACATTTAAGTACGTTTTTAAATTAAATAGACCTTTTTAAGGGCATTTTTTGCTCTTGATTATTTTTAATCTATGAAAGCACCGTTAATTTGAATTAAATTTTACAGCCTTAAAAAAACATTTATTAAAAAATATAGTTCAGTTTTAAATATTTTATAAATATAAAAGATCATTCTTACAAAAAAAGAGAAAACACGTTTTTTTTTATTTTAAAAATTTGATTTGAAAAAAAAACAACGCTCCAGGGTTCTATTTTTTTGGAATGATATTCTAGGTCATTAATGTTTTTAGAATTAATGGATCTAATCTTAAAGTCTCAACAAAGACCACCGATTGAAAAATTTTAATAAATTTAAAGAAAAATAAACAAAAATGAGAGCATTTTTACTTGTTGCTTCTTTTTTAATTGTAATGCCTTATATTGAAAACATTAATTGGAGAGAAAGTCAGTACTAAAAATTATATAAAAATATTTAGATCAAAATCGAAAGTTTATTTTTATTTTTTTAATAATTAGCCCTTCCAATTGATGATATAAAACTTAAATGGGATACCAAAAAATTAAATACGCCAAATTTGAATTTTCAACATTGGTCGTTTGGATCGCTCTCGACATATTTGTTTAATGTTTATGGAGATACAAGATTAGTTGATATTCGAAGTAAAAATGCATGTCGTTTAAATTCGAATCCGTGTAGACGACATTCCGATTGTTGTAGTAAATTTTGTAGATGTACAAAATGGAAAACAATGGGAAGTGAGGGCTGTCTGAGAAAATGCTTTTGATTTTAATCAATTTTAATTACTTTTTTTTTAAATTTTAAATACGTTTGTATTTTGTTGTAAATTTTTTTTCGAAAATTTCAATAAAATATGATTTAAATCCAATAACATATTATCTTAAATACAAATCTATGATGATCAGAAATAACATAAAAATGCATTTTCGCATCTTTTGCATTTTTTAGAAATTTTCGGTTTTTTAAAAAGAACACTACACAAAAATCCCTATAATATCATTAAATTCCATTCTTAAATCTTCGATCTTTATTATCTCGCTTTTAAAACATATGGGAATTTTCCAAATACCTTTAGGCTAGGCTCAAATTCAATTTTTTTTTCTTTAATTTTCCATTTTTTCAAAAAGATTTATGAAAAAGTCAACAAAAATTGAGTATTTTAAGTCAAAATTTAAGAAAAATGCGAACCCATTATTTTGTTGTCTTTGATCAGCACATATTTACTGTTCATAACTTTTCCTTAAATTTATTTCTTTATTTACTTTTTTTAAAGCTAATTCAAGTTTTTTTTCAATTTATTTTCGACAAAATTTTTTTAAGTTTTAGCGTTTTATTGTTTTATTAAATAACCTGTTGGAAATTTAACATAAACAGTTTAAACGATTTAATTAAAAGGCGCTAGAAAACTCAAAAGCGATTGAAAAAGTAATAATAACTGGACTGGTGCGAAATTATTTATTGATTCATCGATGCAAATGTTTAAACAAGTGATTAGAATTGGATGGTAAAATTTGAGTAGACAGTCAGAGTTTAGCTAGAAGAATATAATTTTGACTAGATTTATAGAATTGTGAATTACTGGAATCTTGAATTATTATCTTATTGCATTTGGAACCATAGAGTGATAAAAAAAATTTTTTAAAAAAGATAATTTAATAACTATTTGAAAAACAAAAAAAAATATGGACATAAAAATTTTATTTAATTATAAACGGTATTTGCCAGCAATTTGCTTTTTATTAGGCATCACATTCATTACGAGTTTATTTTGAGCCGTTTCATTAGGCTCTTTACTAAGATTAAATGAACGATTGAATAGTTTATTTACACTTTTAGTTGAATGCGTATTTAAATTAATTATTTTGGGTCGATTCGGCGAATGATGTGAATGTAGATTGCTAACATGTGTATGATGAAAATTTCCTGATATATTTGGTAAATTATTTTTTTTGAAATTTTTATTATGTGCGTATATTTCGAAAGGCTGATCGAATATATGCTCTTCGTATCGACGATTTTTCTCTCTACATCTCGAGCATTTAGAATTAATTCGTAGAATTTCATCAGCTATTAAAGCTCTGTAATTAGAGGATTCGGAAAACGATGAAGAGTTACCTTTAGGTAAAGATTCTCGAGATTTTACCAAAAGATTTAAACTTATTTTTTCATCAAAATCACTAATTGTATTTTCTATGAATCTACGTGTATTTTCAAGGTTCCGTCGCTTGATTATTTCGCTACACCGTCTTTTAGAAGATTTTTCACGTTTTGATTGATTTGATAAAAACTGTTCTACTGGGAAAAAAAAGTCTTCAAATTGCTCTCTTGACCAATCATCTTGAAAACTCGGACTGCTGTTTTCAAGACTTGTTAGCTGAAAATCGTTAATACTAATTCCATTTGATTTGAATTTTGTGCTCTTCTTTTTTGACTTAATATTTGTACTCGCATAATTTCCCAGAGGTGACAAAGATGGAAGAAATTTTTTAGTATTTAAAATATTTAACGTATTAATTGGTTCCAATTTTGATGATTTTGGCCTTACACTTGTTGGGCGACTTGAAATATCTGACAGTTTTTCTTTTAATAGCTCAACAAATTCAATCTCACTAAGCATTTTTCTTTTTAATAATTCATAATCTAAATGAATGAAAATATATTTATAACTACCGAGAAAGAAAAATAATTTTAAAAAAATTTGAGTTTTATTTTCTCAGAAAATATTTGGAAAGAAAACAACTCGGCGGTATAAATTTTCATTGTTATTCGATAGAGGATTTTTTTTTCCCAACCAAAGTTTTACTGGTTTCATATACTATAAATACATTTATTCTTTTTTTTTGCCAAGGAGATGTTAGTTATCAAAAATAAATGTTTTTTTTTATTGACTTTTTTTAAAAAAATATTGTCAGTAAATTGTTTGCTGAAAAAAAAAATTTTTTTTTTCAGAAAAATGTTTCAAAAATGTTGTTATTTATCCGAAAAGAAATAATATTTCAAAATGGTCTTAATTTGCTATAATTATTTATTTTTATTTTTTTCAAGTGTATTTACCTAATGTTTTTCTTTTTTTTTTAATTTTTATTCTTAAAGGAATGAAACTTTTCTTTTTGATTTTATTTTTTAACAACCTTTCCTAAAAATAAAAAAAGTAAACATCATTTTTAAAAAAATAAATTAAAAAATAAAAACTGAATCATAAAAAATGTTATTAAAAAATAAACTTTAAATTTAAAACCAACGCCATTGAACATCTGAAGTCGTACTTTTTCCAAATTTTCAAAGAATTTAATCGCGTGAACGAAAATTGAATGGCTTTATTTAATGGAATCTTTGTTTAAACTTATAATAGTTGCAATAAAATATTTTCAAGAAAATAATTTTTTCAAAATTAAAAAGGACTTGGGTTGGTTTTCTGGTAATCCGTAAAAACTCGAACTTGTTTAAACTTATAATAGTTGCAATAAAATATTTTCAAGAAAATAATTTTTTCAAAATTAAAAAGGACTTGGGTTGGTTTTCTGGTAATCCGTAAAAACTCGAAAAAATTTGGTTTCTCAGATTCAAAAAAGGATACTTTTTACCCGAAGATATAGACTGGGGGAAAAGTACCCGAAAAAACGAAAAAATCGAACATATTTTGTTAATTAAAATTGTGATGATTATGAAATTTAGAATGCCTAAACTTAACTCCTATCTGAATAAATTGTGATTTTAAATAATTTTTAATTATTATATATGCCCCTAAACGATCTTTTAGTATTCTGCTGCAAAAAAAAGAATTGAACTAATGACCTAAAAAATGAACTCAGATCAGATACTTTTTTGACTCCTGAAAAAATAAATGCGATAAGAAAGACTGAAAAGAAAATAGAAATGTAAAAATTTTATGATAAAATTTGTTAAAACTAAATGATGTAAATGATCTATTTATTTATTATCCTTTGTTTAAGTCAACAAATAAACCCGAATTTCTCGATGAAAATATGATTGATATAATTTTTTTTTCATTTTAAAATAATAAATTTTGGTTCAAAAATTTAAAAAAACAGAAAAATATTTTAAATAAAATGAATTAACATCAATTAAACGTAGCTTTGGTCTTTTTAACGAAAATTTACGTTTTTCAGTTTTATTTTCAATACTTATAAATCAAAAATTAAAAAAACTAAAATCCACAATTTGTTCAGAATTTTTTCTAGTTTCAGAAAATATATAATTCAATATGGGTCATGTGGGTTCCCCCCATAAATATTTGTCTTTACTAATAATTTTTCTTTAAGTGTAGATTACGATTTTGAGGTGGAAAACCAAATCTGAAGATAGTGTGGACGTCTTGCATTTCCGGAACCTTATTTGGAATTATATTGCCGTTACCAAAAATTAACAAAAAAGAATTTTTTGTATGCTACGAATACGGTTTGAAATTGGTACGATACGACCACGGCGTAATTTTTATAGAAGACAAAGCTGAAATATTCTCTTTCCGAACTTGAATTTACATTCGCTAATATTAATTCAGATAATTTTTTTCACTCTTGAAAAAAATCCTTTTTAATATACAAAAAGAATACATTAGATAAATATCAGCCCGCGATTGCAGACACAAAAAGCTTACTTTGAAAGCAAAAAGTACTGATATAGTCGCCGCTCGTTAATATCCCCCTTTTGTTCTCGAATATTTTGGTGATATAAGTCAAATGGGACAAAATGGAAATTTTTTTTTTCATCCTTTTTAAAATTTAAATCTATTTGAATATTTATATATTTGAGCAGAAAGGGACTGGAACCCTGTCAGAGCATACATTTATCGTTCTCTATTAGAATCATAATTCTAATTCCAATTTTTTCATTTTTAAATTTATATTTGATATAGTTTACTACTAAAAAAAAACTTGGCATTAAATGAGAATTATAAAAGTATGATTGAATTTTTTCGAATTAAAACCGGGCATATTTTTTAATTTATTCTTGAACTTTTATTGACCTTTTTAAAAAAATTTTTTGGAAAAAAAAAAAAATAATTATGGGACCCAAGGATGTTTGATTTTTAAATAAAAATGTGATGTAATTAAATAATGGGACAACAACATGGGATATTAAAAAAATTAATTTACATTATAAAGTATTAAAGGAATTCTGTTCTTCATTCATTTGGGGATATTAACAAAATGGGACATAATCGATCACTGACTGTATATATAATTCTGTTAAAATTTTTCATTTAATTTACTTTAAAAAAGAAAATTCTTGGATTACTTTTTACTATAGTAAAAATAAATTTAAACTTTACTTAATTTATTTAAAAGAAAATTTGATAAAGTGGAATCTTTACTTTTCTTTTGTTGGTAAACCAAATGAGGCAGTCCTAATAACCATAATTTTAGGTGCACTTGCGAAATTATTTTTTGTTCATTTTCTAAGAAAAATCAAAAGTTGAAAATTTAGGGTAGAGATAAAAGCGCTATTGTAAAAAACATATTTTATAATATTTAATTTCTGACATCGAATTTCTGACCAATTCTTTATCTAATCGCAACTCAAAAACAAAACAAAAAGTTTTATTTGATCACACATAACTTTTTGATATCTGATCCTAAAAAATTTTCATATAATCATATCAAACACTATATAAAAATTTTAATGTAGTGTTTGATAGCGGAGGCACTCTCACCGGTAATCTTCGCTAAAAAATTAGACGGAGAAGGGTCAGTAGCGGGTGTTAAAGTTGATAAGAAAAAGATGAAAATTTTAAAATTTTTATAATAAATTTTCTCAAAATGATTGTCAGGTCTTTAAATATGAGTTTTCATGAAAATTCATGAATCTTCATGAAAGAAATTTTGAAAAATATTTCGACTCCAAATTAAAAGCTAATTTATCAATTACATTTAACCTTTTTAACCAATCTTGTATTTGAGATCAACTTGGATGGCCTTAAGACTTTTTTCATCCTTTTTAAAATTTAAATCCTGATTACCAATAAAAAGAAACTGACTGTTTTTTTCAAACTCAAAAGTAAAAACTAATTGAGCCTTAGAAATCTTTTGTAATTTTTTTATTAATAAGTATAATTTTTCAATTTTAGTATTAAAATGATTTTTTAAATTCCTGCATTCTAAAGAAATTTTTTAATTATAAATTCTGAACTAAAGGATGCTTGAATCATTCCAAAAAAGTCTTAAGGCCAAGTTGATTTCAAATAAAAGATTAGTTAAAAAGGTTGAATGTAATTGATAAATTAGCTTTTAATTTGGAGTCGAAATATTTTTCAAAATTTCTTTCATGTACATTCATGAACTTCCACAAATGAGAGTTTTGAATAACCAGAGTTGTACAATACAAAACAAAGTTAACCATCTGTTTGAACAGAGCTTACACAAAACCAACATAACGCATGAAAATTTTAATATATGTTTTGGAACGATTTCCATTTATAAAGAAATAAAATTTTTCTAAAATGTTGATGCGTTGTGTTGGTTTTGTGTAAGCTCTGTTTAAACAGATGGTTTGGATTGTAGTGTAGCTCTAATGAAATGATATGAATTATTAATTTAGACATTTATTGATTTATTTTAATAAAAATATTTGATTATTTAGTTTTTGATTTAATCAGTCATGATATTGAATATTAAATGGTCTGTTTTCAAAAAAAGGGTACATTTGAGTTATGGAAAAAATCTTTAAGTATCACCAAACAGCGAAAAATAATGCTTAAAATTATTTTCCTGATAATTTGTTTATTTGATTCTAAAATGCTCTATTTTTTCTTCAAATAGTATTAGTAAATCTTAATTTTCTTTGAAAAAGAAAAATCATCTTTTCATTTTTAATACCTAAAGAGAATTACAAAAACTTGATAATTGTACATTCTTAAAAAAAATAATCTATTATTCCAACAAAATAACTGTTAGATATAAAAAAATACTTATTGTCAAGGTAAAGCTATAAACAAAAGAAATTCTCATAAATAAATTTTTAATAATTTTATTTATTTTTAATTAAATTTAAAAATATTCATGGTTAGACACCCTAAGGAAATATTAAAAAATCAAGTAGATTTATAATACTCAAAACTCAATCATCTAAGAAAGAGAAAGTAAAATTACCAAATTTTTCGTCACAATACAACAAAAAAAAAACTTAAAATCTCTGTCACTAGAATTATTTTGAGATTTTAGATTTTTTTTTTCTACTACGACAAGTTTCTGTCTATAAAACAAACAAACAAAAAATGAAATTGAAGAAAAATAAAAGAATCAAGTTACTGATACTCAAATACTTGAGTGAATTAAATTAAAAGAGAAAAAAATAATAACCTAATAAAACTTGAGAGCTTTTCATTTCTCAATTTATTTTCTGAAAAACAAAAGAAAATTTTTTGAGTATTTCTCTTGAAAATAAGAATTAAGTTCCTGTACTAATTTAATATAAGCATTCATCGATTCATCTAAATTAAATTGGTATAACTTTTAAAATCTTAAACTTGGAAAAATACACACACACACTTCTTCACAAAAATTATTTTTTTTTAAAATTCGATAAAAAAATTTTTAATTAAATTATTTAGATTTTAAGACCTTGAGCAAATCGAAAAGATCATTAAAAAATTATAATTTAATTATGAAATATTTTTTTGTATCGCAGTTCGAATAGTCACATTTATTTTTAAAATTTTTTTTAATTAAAAGGTTTTCTTATTCCTCAATGGTTTCTCAGATTATTTATAAACAAAGAATCTGATCATGTCTGGCAATTACACTTTTTTCTTTATTAAATATTGCCTAGATTTTTAGAAACGTACAGTAAAGCGCTTGAAAAAAATTCTAAAAAATTTAACCTGACTTATATCGCTTTTAATCTCGGTTAAGCTAAATCCGGCTAAATTTCTTATAGAATGAATATTTGAAATATTTGAGAATCGATTAAACCAAGAGGCTAAAATTTTTAATTGGATAAAAAATCATACATTCTTAAGGTTTACCAAATCATAAACGTTAGTTAAAGTATGGCTGTTTTTGAGCCTTAATAACTTATGTCTATTCTGATAAAAATATACCGAAAATATTTTGTAATATAGAGTTTACCAAGTTCTAAAAAATTTGGTTTTTATTTTGATTCATAAGAACCAAAATACAGAATACTAAAGTTTAAGAAAAAATTAATTTTTAATGAAAAATGACTAAAAATAAGGTTTTTTACAGAAATACTTGAAAATAAAATGCTTTTCTACAAAACTGTAACCATCTTCGCTAAAAAAATTTGGCAGCTTAATTTTTTTAATTTAAGTTCTCCGTTTCAAAAGCTTTAATTTGAGACCATTTAATTTGCTTTAATTTGGAGCTATTTTTTTAGGTTTTATTTCATTAAAAATTATCAAAAACATATTTTAATTGAAAAAAATCTCCTAACACCCTTATTGAAGAACAACAAACCCCATTTTTTTAACATTTCCTGAAAATATTCATTAATATAAAACTATCACTTTAGTTTCCACACCCATTCAATTTTTTCAAAGGGAACACAATTTAGGGCTAAATATTTATGAGAAATCCGAATTCGCTGTTATTTTTTAACCAATATTATTTATTCTAAGACTAACTTCAATTTACGTTGTTTTTCAAACTGATACTCAAAATTTCAGTAAATTTTAATTATATTTTAAATTTGGAAATTTTAATAAATATTCCACTTATTTAAAACTATCTGTATAAGCCTTTTTGACTAATGAACCAAAATATTTCATTCGAAAAATTTCAAAAAATTTCACTTTTTAAAAACTACACTTCCTTTTTTTATTAAATTCCTAAATTTTTATTAAACATTAAGGATACCCACAGTCATTAATTTTTTTAAAAAAGCACACCCATGCGTGTCTTTTGTAGGTATCCTTAATATTAATGACTTCGGACACCATAACAATATTTAATGTTAAACTATCATATCTTTTTGCGCATAACACCAGGGCTCAAAATTTTGATTTATTTCAGTAAAATACTACTCCAATTTATGAACGGTACAATTTTACTTGATTTCTGATGTATACCATATGTCGCAAAATTTTGAAAAAATAAATTAAATTTTTTGTTTTAAAAATAAAAGCGTTAGGGTTTATTTAAAAAATACGTCTAAAAGTCTATGAGTTATTGAAAAAAAAAGAAATTAAATTTCTTTTTGTTTTTTATTTTTTTTTTACGAAATTTCGATTATTGTTTTAATTCAACTTTTTTATATTTAAAAAAAAGAACATTATCCAAGTCCATGGTCTGATCAATTTAGTTTATATACTAATATTCTTATGGACAAAGAAATATTTTTAATGAATGGAGTACGGGTCCTGCTGATATTTACCAAAAATGTCCTGTCAAATTCCTAAAATTTCAGCCAAAAATCCGGTTAGTTCACATAATATCATTTTTTTCGAATTTAATTTTTTATTACACATACCTTTTCTTTTTCAAAAAAGATCATATTTTTGGTGAAAAAAATCGTCTTAATTATTTTTTTAATTTCAAAAATATCAAGTCGACTCCAGTCGACTTAGGAAAAAGTCAGTCGACTGGAAAATAAAAAAGCCCAACACTAGAAATATTAAGTTATTTTTTCTAAATTAGGGTGCGGTACGCTTTTTAATAATAACACTTATTTTATCACTTTTTCTTGTCAGTATAAATTTACAACAGGATAATTTCGCATAAAAATTTTCCTTACAGCACACTTTTCATGTGAATTGTAGGACTACGACGTTAATTCAATAGAATTACAGTATACCTTGCTATGAAGTTCTTCCATCTAAACCCGAGTTTTCGTGCATTGACCAATTTTAGTAATTTTTTTTTTCAAACAATTTACAAATCGGATAACATTCGAAAATTCAGGTTTAGGTGCATTAACTTCGTAGCAAGGTAATACGAAAATATTTTAGATTTTTTAGAAAAACATTTTATTTCATAAGTATTTTAAGTATTCTAACCAAAAAAGCCATATTTTTAGTCATTTTTTTATTAAAAATTTAGTTTTTCTGAAACTTCAGCAATCTTTAGCTTATTATGAAATAAATTGTCAATAATAAAATGTAATCTTTAAAAAAACCACGGTTAGCTCTATTATACAAAATATTTTCTGAATATTATTATTTCAGTACAAAGCTGAAATAAGTTAGTATCATTTTTCGAACAGAAACAAACACTGCTCTAAAATTGTTGGAAAACATGTTAAAAAAGATCGAACACGTGTTTGAAAATGTTCGAACATGTCGTTAACTTATTTTAGCTTTGTACTGTATTAGAATATAGATGAATTATTTAGGCTCAATTTCAATTAAGGATTTCGATTTGGGACACTTTAATTTAATAAAAATTCAAGATTTAAATTTACTAAAAAAAGGGAGTGTTGTTTTTCCAGGGTTTAAAAAAATTAAAGGGGTAAAATCAATACTTTTTTAAATGTGAATTATTTCCATCCTTTTTAAATTTTCCTGATAGGTATTACATAAAACTTGTTTGATTCATTATTGAAAACAGATTTAAAAAAAAAAACATATTTGCATATCTAAAGATTGATATTTTTTATTTATTACATAATTCCATGATGTTTAATCAGCAAAAGAATAAAATTAAATTTTAACAGAAAAAAAATTAATAAAAAAATTTATTTATTTACTAAAAGAAAAAAAAATTTTTTCCTTGATTGATTACGAAAGAAAAAAAAAATTTGAAAAAATAATTTTTAAAAAAAAAGAAGTCTACAAAAATTTTTTATAAATGTCGTTTAAATCACATATTAAAGCTTTTTTTTTTATTTTAATAATTGAAAATTAAAAAATAAAAAAAAAATTTAATCAAATTTTGTTTGTTTTAGTTTTCTTTTCAAATTGAATAAATAAACCGGTTGAAATTTAGTTCTTTTTTGTTTCAGTTAAATTCATTACTCTTAACTGACATCTTACTCATACTACTATTTAAAAATTTGAAAGCCTTATCGCTTGTATCAATAATTTCACTTAATTGATATTCAATATCGGAATCGTCTTCTTCAATTTGTTCCTCGTCGTCATCGTCTTCTTCGCTCTCATTATTCATTGAATTGAACGCATTCTGAAAAGCCTCGAGTCGTGTCTTATTTATTTTTATCTCATTTTTAAATGTTTCTAATTCTTGTTCTAAAATTTCATTCTCATGTGCTATTCTTTTTCTCGTCTCTTCCAAATCAATAAGCTTCTTTTTTAAATCACCATATTCTTCCATTAATTCTTTGTTGTGTCGTTGAGCCTTGCGTAAATTATCCTCGCATTTTTTCTCACGACTAAGTATCAATTCAATTTCATTTTGAGAATTTTCATAGAGTTGTTTAACACGATCCAAATGACTTTGAATTTTATTTCTATGAGTTATTTCAAAGTCTAATTTACTCTCTAACTCACGTTGCTTATTTTCTAGTTTATTCAATTGGGTTCGATCGACACAATTGGTCTCATATGAACTACATTTTTCTTCAAGTTCGCGAATTTTGTCTTTTAATAGACGATTTTCAATTGTAAGAATGTCTACTTGATTGCTTAGGTCAATAAAACGATGTGAATCCAGTGAATAATTTTGTATATGCATTTGATATTTCTTTAGAATTTCATCGGAGTCACGTTCTTGTTCTTCTAATTCACTTTTTAAATTACTTAATTCTCGATTTAAATGCATATTTTGTTCTTCTAACTTAAATAACAGAAAAAAAGAGTTATGGTTAACGTATTTTAAAAGATTTTGTTGAGCAAATTTGTTATAAAAAATATTATTTCTTGAAAAGAATTTTTTCAGTGTTAAAAAGTTTTTGAGGTGCTTAACAAATTATTCGAGTGTACGAATTTTCTTTCTAGGTATATAGTTCAGGACAGTTCGGTACATAATCGCATCATAAAATTTTTTTAATTTAAGAAATCTCTTTTTTTGAGAAATTACTGTATTTATCCCGAATTAACGTCGTACTCGTACCGTGTAGTATTTGAGCTGATCAGCTTTATATAAAAATTGCCTTTAGTTTTCTCTAAAATTAAAGGTACCCCGTACCGTACAGTATCGAACGGGATTGGTTTAAGTTTAGAAGCGCAGCATCAAAGTTTGATGTTTTATTTTAAATTCCCATAGCCTTATAATAAATAAAATTATCAACAACATTAATTTTTTCTTTATGTAAAAGATTCATTTAAAATTTTTATTCTTTTAGAATTGAGTTATTTTTTAAAACAAAAAAAGCGCTGTTTTTAAATTCGAAATTTTTCAAAATTTTTGAAAACGTTATATTTTCGTTATTGAAATATTCTTATTTGATCAAAAAAAAATTGAAATTTTTTTTAAAAAAAGAAAAAAAGCAACCTTGAAAATTTGAAATTGTAAGTAGATCAAATTGAAATGTTTGAATTGTTAAAAAAAAATCACGATTAGAAAATGAAATTTCGAAATTTTAAAAATCGAACTTTTTAACTAATATTTCCAATTTTCTTTCAATAATCTAAGTTCTTTAAAATATATATAAACTTAATTTTTTTCCAAAATTAGTCACCACTCCATGTTTTAGAATAGTAGAGCGTGCTTAGCTTTGACTCAAAATATCAATTTTCGAATTCGACATTATTAAGGAAGGTCTTTGTAAAATCGACCAAAAAGTCTAATGACTTAAAGACAGCGTTCTTTACTATAATCATAATTTTAAAGCCTCGTAAATGCTATTAATTAAGAAATTGCTTTAGTTGTAGACAAAAAAAACTCAAATTTAACCTCTCCGATTTCTCTGTATCAATCGGAAATTCGAATTTTGAAAATTTGTAATTGTAAATTTCTATCGTGAAATAAACATAACAATTTCAAGACCGAAGGATATGGTTTTTCACTTTTTTTATTGATTTTTTTTTCAAGTATAATTTTTTATATTTCACAATTTCTTGAAATATTCTGAAAAAACATTGAAATTTAAAAAAAATATTTCACATTTTTTTAAAAATAAACCGTTTAACAACCCTGGTTTTGATCTAACTTAATTTCGGGCTAGACGTTGCACTTCATTTTGCATATAAAAAAGAACCCTGCCTATGATTAATAATTATGATATTTTGTTTATATTTTTTAACCTATGTTTTTCTTAGATTTTTTAAATAAAAAACTTACAATGTGTTTATGGGAATTGACATCGTCTAACTGTTGTTGTAAATTATCTAATTCAACTTGAAGTAGCTGTTTACTTTTAAGAGCATTAGCCTTTGAAAATTCACTATCTTCCAATTGAGCTTTAAGAGCTTTCAAAATAGACTGCTTGGGAATATTTTCTTTTAATTTTTCCAATTGAGTCTGAGCATCAAAAGCCAAAGTCTTATACTTTAACATATGTCTTTTTAATTTAATAATATAATCATTAATCGCTTCATTTGTATGCATATCACCATTAGTGGCATTGCTCTTTTTACCATTCATACCATTGGCTGTTAATTCTCTCATTTTTCTTTCTAATTCGCGTTTTTCTCGTTGTAAATTACTACTCAATTCGCTTTCCTCTTCCAATTGATTTTCAATGGCTTTGATTTTTTTCTGTGTATTAAATCTCAAGTCATCCATTTCACTTTCTTTTTCAGCTATTTCGCGCGTCCATTTTTGCTTCTCTTTTTCCAATTGCATTTCCAACTTTAGTTTAGTCTGTTCTAATTGTTGTATTAGAAAAGTTTGCTCGTCTAACTCTTCGTCTTGATCGCGCATTTTATTCTCCAAATCCCGAATTTGAGATTTCATTTTTAAAAATTGATCAGCTCCGACGCCTTTGGACATGGACGCTGCTTCATATTCTCTCAAATCACGCTCTAAACGCTCACATTTTTCAATTTGATAATTAGTCTCTGATTTCTGTGTGTCCAAGTCGTTTTTCAACGCGAACAACTCGTATTTAATCGAGTCACGTTCTCTTTCACACTTTTCCCTCAAGTCTTTTTCATTCTCATATTTTGACTTGAGGCTATTCATCTCAGAATCAAATTTTAATTGTATTTTTTCCAATTCTCGATTTCGAATTTTATTCTCATCACATAAACGCTCCAAGTCTTGCATTTCTTCGCACATTTTTTGATACTTTCTCTTGTGAATTGAAGTCTGTTTTTCCAATTCTAAAATCTCCGAGTCTTTTTCTTTGAGTTTATTCTCGAAAAAAGTTCTCTCATTTAGACTAAATATTTGAATATTCTCTTTTTCTTGTTTCAATTGACGCTTTAACTGTTCATTTTCACGTTTCAATGCTTCTAATTGTCCCGTATTGGTCGCATTTTGTTTAGTATTAAATGAACCATTCACTGATAAGCCATCCAATTCGTCTTTCTCTAATTCTTGTTCAATTGATTTCTTTGTGTTGTAGAGTCTTAGCTCTAACATTTCAGTCTCGATTAACTCCAGTTTTTTAAGTGTCTCGTTGTACAAAGGCTAAACAAAACAACAAAAACAATAAAAATAAAATAAAAAAAGTTAATAAAATTTGAATTGAGAATTTTGGTCAAGAGATTAAATCTCCATTGAACAAAAACAACAACAAAAAAAACTAATTTTCATTTTTTTCGATATTTTCGTTTTTATTTAAATAGTAAAAAAAAATCTCTTGAGTAAACAAAATTGGCCTAGATTTTTTTTGTCAACTTTTTTTTCTACTAAAAATAAATCAAAAAAAAAAAATTTTTTTTTTAAGTACTTACTCTTAATTCGTTTAGTTCTTTTTCTAAACGGATTCTCTCGGACGTTTCAACTTCGAGTAAATCAATTGTACCAGCGTTCGCTGCGTGCTCTTCCACATATTCAGTTTGTAAGTTCATTAACTTAAATTTAAAAAAAAATGTTTTAGGAAACCTTTGAATTTTTTTTTGTTGAACTAAAAAAATTAAAAGAAGACTTTTGTTTCAAGTTGTTGATTAAGTAGTTTCAAATCTTGTTTTTCATTAGTGAGCTTTTCGTTACGACGCTTCAAATCGTCTAATTCACCATGTAATTGCTTAAGTACTAATTCATTATTTTGTACATTTAATATAGGCATTAGATTAGTGTACAAACGCCACCATTTCCATTTTCTTAATGCAAACCATATACGTATGTTCTTCTGCACGCATCTTATTGCTGAGTCCTGGATCTATTTTTAGAATTAATTAAATTTTTAAAAATAAAAAAAAAAAAGAAAATTTAAATAATGCTTTTTAAATGGAGCATTGAATATTTTAAGAGATTTTAATTTAAAAAAAAAATTAAATCACATAAGTGATAGAGACTGAAGAAATTATTTTAACAGAATTAGTTTTAAAATCTTAAAAAAATTTTAGCATACAACCAGGACCAAATATTATTTGATTACAAGAAATGATACTTAGGTTTTAAGTCTGAGTTATCACAGGTTGAGAAATGCTTAAAATAAATATTTATTTATATAAATAAATAAATAAAAAAAAAGTTTCGTACTTGGGTCGGATTTGCTAATAAAAAAAAATTCGACTTGGAACCAAACAAATGAGTTTTTTTTTTTAAATTCTTCATGAAAACATAAGTTAAAATAAAATAGTTTTTATTATTAAGGCTAATTTGGATTGAACACTTAAATTTCTGGATCTTGCAACTAAATTACTCACTAATATTTCTTTTTTTTCCGAATAAATCTGATTGTTTCTTTAACTTCTAAAATATCCCAATAAGCCTTAATTTTTTAAAAAAATTCAAATTTGCAAGAAAATTTTCCAGTAATTTTTTTTGATCTGAAATCGACAAAAGTCGATGAAATTCACTAAGATTTAGTATAGAGGTCTCTAAAAATTTCAAGCAATTTGAAAACATTAGTATTTTAAGCAAAAGATTTACTGTTTTCTCTTGCTAGATAATGCAGCATCGTAACTTAAAATGCGCTAATCACCATCTCGCCTATGCTTAAGTGTTGCCAAGTCAAAAAATTCGAAAATATAAAAAAATAAAATTTCGATTTATTTTTTAACAAAAAATATTTTTAAAATAATTTTTTATTTTTTCTAATTTTTTGATTTAAATCACACATTTAGTGCCGCATTAAACCCAAAAAAAAATGTCTTTTATGCGGAATTAAAGACGTCATTTTAGAGCATGCACTATCCGCCAGCAACAATTTAACATATTCGAGATGGTGATTAGCACATGTGCCAAAGGCGCATTTCATGTAATGACGATTCATTATCTAGCAAGCGAATGCGGTATTTATTTTAAATTTTATATCCAAAATAAATAATTTGATGATGTAATTTATATTTAATCAATAGTTTTGGAGATTATCGTGAATTTTTTTAATTTAAATTTTTTACGTTATTGAACCCGACAATCGTCAGATAATTACATGGAACTGTAAAAGATCTAAAAATAGCCCTTTTTACAGTTAGAATTGAACAATAAAATAAGTCAATGTATTGTTGTAGTCAGGTCTTTTTGGAGAAAATAAAATTTGAAAAATAAACAGCTTTTCTAAAAATTGAAAATTTTTGATTTTGAAATTCTAGTAGCCTTTCAAAAAAAAATCTAAAAAGTATTATCATGCGGAATTTTTTACCTTTTTTCGCTCATAAGTTCTTCTAGCCATAAACTTTCTACAATTAGCTTGTAATCTTATAATGAAATCATTAACTTTTTCATCACGCTTGTCTTCTAATTTAGCCAAAATACCAGCTTTGAAAAATATCTAAACAAAAATAATTAAAAAAACAAAAATTCTAATTCATTTATATAATCCAAATTACTTGAGTATTTCCAACTTTATAAAAAGAACTATCCAAATCAAAATTCTTAATTAACAAAAGACTCAAATCCTTTGTTGAATTTTCCTTTTGTTCCTCATTATTAATACCATGTTGAATAAACATAGAAAATCTCCTAACAAATTCTTCCAAACTCAAATATTCAGGATAACCTTGTCTATAAATTCGACAAGCCGACAATATCTGATAAGCTTTTAATTCCTTTCGCATTAGAGCCAAGTCGATATCTTTTAGTTCCGAATTTTGTTTATTTGACAATAAACAAAATGTAAAATTGCATTTTGTTTTACGCAATGAATCAAATAAACTGTCAATTTGTAGCTTAAAATTGATTAAAAAAGTCTTTTTTTTCGACATTGTCAACATTTTTCGCACACTTGCCTGTCTCTTAAGAGTACCAGAGCTTGAGCTATCAATATTATTTAAATTAGCGTTTGATAAACTACACATATTTTGATAAAAAGTATGCGAAATAACGTCTTTTTTCGACTCTTGTAAACAAATACTCGCATTTCTTTGTGTTGAAAATTCTTTATTAAAATTATCCAACCATTCGGTGAGATTATACTCAATAGGAAAATTTCCAAATTGGTGATATATCAAAAAGTTCGAACCTTCGGAGTTTATTGATATAAAATTTTGTTTCAAATCTGATTGAGTTAATTTTTCTTTGAAATTTTTTTTAGTCTCATTCATTTGCTCTTCCAACAACCATAACAAACCACTCGATTCTGTTTCACCTCTATTTAAAATAGAATTACTTGATGGTCTATCGAGCCAGTTAATCAATGAGCTCGGACTATCTGGTATATGTTCAACGAGGTCGATTTCAAGACCCTCTTGAGCACATTTTTCAATAGGATTTATAAAATTTAATTGAAAAAATAACAATTGAAGACGCTCGTTTAAATAGTTTATAATTAAATCTGAATAGGAAGCGCTTGTTTTATTTTGAAAGCCAGGAGGATCTAATAGAAGCATTGAATTCGAAACTGTTTGAAAATTAATTTTAAATGTTCGATTAATTCCATTAACAATTAGATTCAAGCATTCTTGATACAGGCCCAAAGCAAATCCCTGTAAGCATTCTTGAGGTGTTAAGATATTTTGTTTAGTACCAGGTGGATTTGTTAGCGAAAAAATAAAATCATTTAATTGATTAAATGAGATACCTAACAAGTTAGCAGCTCGTTGAGCCTCAGGTATATTTAAAAATTGACCTTTAGTATTCGGTGATTGTGAGTTGGTTGCACTGGCTCTACCTAAGTGTAAAATAGCTCCTAATATACTCAAAATTGACTTGACTTCATTATCATTAAAATTCAATAGTTTAAAAGCTGATAAAATTAAATCGAATTGAGTTGAATAATTAGAATTTTCACCAGCGGTTAGATAAGATTCCGAATTAAAAAATATATTTCCCGTCTGGTTTTCTTTGATTGAGAATATTTCATTATTTAAGCCTAACTCGGTTTTAATTGAAGAATTTGCTCCAAATAATAAATAATAAAATATAAGATAATTTGATTCGTTATTAGGTTGATAAACCAGTCGTGTCGGGTCTACAGCGATTAGCTTTAAAAAAAAAACATTTAAAATATTTTTAGAAAAAAAATTTAAATTTTCTAATATTTATTTTTACTTGTAATAACAAAGAAACGAGTTGACCAGAATGACCAAATTCTAAAAGAGTTACATTGAGAAATCGGTTAGAACCATTTTGATTTGTTTCAGTCCTTACAGAGCAAAAACCATTTAATAATGTAAACATAGCATTCAATTTATTCTCTTTAAAAATAAAAAAATATTTTTATGGAGTATTTTTTAAAATTTTAAAAAGTTAAAAAAATAACTAGATCTAAAAAAGATTAAAAAGTCTTGTTAACAAGAAAGGGAAGCAAACAAATTGTAATTATTTTCACGAATATAAGAAAAATACGAAAATAAACAGTGCTGCTATGATGCGATGAATTCACCGTATTTTATACGTAAATTATCGTAATCTAAAAAAAGTATTTATCGTAAAATTACAATAATTATCGGAAATTTCCGATAATTACCTTGATAAGTTTTTTTTGATACTTTTTTTTCAATTTTTTGAAAATACAGTCAGACCTCGATATAACGAAATGGTTGGGCCGGAATTTTGGTGTTCGTTAAATCGAATTTCGTTATATTGAATATTATTTCAATATGCTAGACTGTTCTTTTTTCCTTATTCGTTATATGAAATTTGTCGTTTATCCAGGTTTGACTGTATTTTTGATACTTGTAAATTAGATTTGAATAATAATTCCAGAATTTGTAAATAAAATTTAATACTAGAATAAAAATTACATTTTTACTATTTTTTATCATTTTTTACGACAATAAACCAAAATTTACGTTAATTTCTGTAAAATAAATAAATAAAATTTAATTTTTTTTTACTCTTGGAAATAATTTTTTTACCTGAAAATTCAGTATTTTTGGAAAAATTTTGGAAATTTTTTTTTTTCACTGAATCTTTCAATAATTATCGAAAATTTCCGATAGTTAAAGTAATTTTATGATAAATCCTTTTTTTAGATTACGATAATTTAGGTAAATATGGTAAATTAATCGTACCATAGCAGCACTGTATATTAGAAAAACTAATTTTGGACAAAAACTTTACTGAAAGAATAAAAAACAATATTGTTATATTTAAACTAAGAATTAGAAATGAAAATCATGTATCTGATAAACTTATTAGAATTTTACATAGCCTGGATCTTGTTGAAAATACGTAAAAGCAATTACCGTAAATTCTCGTTAATTGGTCCACGTATTTAAAATTGATTTTTTAATATTGTCCGTGTACTAGAGACCATCCTTTCCATG
>NTPY01000350.1:557349-571863 GCA_002922825.1 Brachionus calyciflorus | reverse complement strand
ACCTGAAAATTCAGTATTTTTGGAAATTTTTTTTTTCACTGAATCTTTCAATAATTATCGAAAATTTCCGATAGTTAAAGTAATTTTATGATAAATCCTTTTTTTAGATTACGATAATTTAGGTAAATATGGTAAATTAATCGTATTATAGCAGCACTGTATATTAGAAAAACTAATTTTGGACAAAAACTTTACTGAAAGAATAAAAAACACTATTGTTATATTTAAACTAAGAATTAGAAATGAAAATCATGTATCTGATAAACTTATTAGAATTTTACATAGCCTGGATCTTGTTAAAAATACGTAAAAGCAATTAAATATTTTTAATGATTGGTTATGGACAAATTACGAATAAAAATAAAACTCGCATAACTAACAATTTTCAAATTTGAGCGCCACATTCAAAAGAAGTATTTAAATTAGCTCCTAAAATAAATGATTTTTTTAGTTAACTTACCATTAAAATTAGTAGCACTAGACGAGCCAGCAATTTTGAACAAATAACTCATAATTAATTTAGTATTTACACTTTTAGCACTATTTGAATGACCCATTAGAACAATCGACTGATCTTGTCTATTACTTAACATATTCTTATAAACTAATTGAGTTTGTGAATAAACATGTGGTGGCAGGTCAAGTTGTTTCAAATTTCTGATCATTCGAATCATATTTTTATCCTCATTAGCACCAATAGCCAATAAATTTTGATTTCCAATAAGAGTATAATTTAAATTTAGCGAAACAAATCGCTGTCTAATACAATGTATTAAACTTGTTTCGTTTATAAATCTCAATTTGGTCAAATCCGAACAATAATCGAATTGTATTGGATTTGATTTTTCTAAACAATCTTCGCTTACTTCAATTATTTTACCATTATCAAGTTTAATCTTAAAATTTATAACCTCTGTTACATTATTACCACTCAAACTCTCCAAACTGGTATTTGAATTTTTATGTATAACTTTAGCGAATATTTTAGCCGATAAATAGCCATTTGGTTGGACATACCATACTTGATTTATTTCCAATGGGTCTATAGGTTGTGGAGAAATTTGATCATTCGATAATTTTTTTCTTAATTTTTCACTATGCTGTGATAAATTTAAATAAAAATTTTTCAATATAAAATCTGAATAATCTAAACGAGTTCTAACTGTAAATTTAATTAAATCCTCTTTATTAAATTGACAAAAATCATTGAGGATATTTTTGACCTCATTTAAAGATCGCCCTAGTATATTCTCTTCATTTATAAACATTAATTGATCACCTGGTAGAAATTCCAAATCTAAATTATCAACAATTATTGGTATATTTCTACTGTCTTCACTTTCCGTTTGACCGTTTTCTAAATGTTTAGTATTTATATTTATTTTTATTTGAGGAATTGATCTAACAGAAACATAAACTTTTCTATGTAGATATGGTTCCAAAACTGAGTCATTTGAGACATTTTCAGGGATTATATAAATCGGAATATTTTTTAAATCCGGTAAGATTTGAGCTGAGTTTATGACGTTTTCATTTAAGAATACTGAATTACGCTTCGAAAAATTCGGAATTGAGGCTTCTATTGACTTAGGTTCTTCTGGTGTCTGAACAGGTGGTGCTACATTTTTTATCAAATCAATTTTTTGATATAATTTAGGAGTTAAATTAACATGACCAAATTTCGACATGGTTTTCAAGATGCCTTTTTTTGGCTTAGGTGGTAGAACAATTTGTGGCTGAATGCTTGAATCAATGGAAGATTTAGAACTAGATGAAAGAACTGGATTCAATGTAGATTCGTCTGGATTTAGAGTTTGGTCTGAACTAGAAGATACATCATTTTCTGAAGTTTTCTTTTTACGATCTTTGTCGTCTTTTTTAAAAAACGACATCATTTTTGACTAAAAGTAATCTCAATTCCGAACACAAAAAACAACCAAGTTTCAAAAATTCAAATTTTAAATAAAAAATAAAGTAGAAAAAAATTTTTTGAATGATTATTTTATTATTTTGAAACAAAAAATAAAACAAAGTTTCAAACAAAGTGTATGTTAATTGTGAAAATTAATCAAAAATGAAATAGAAGGAGTTTAAAAAAAAAAAAGTTTTTATGATCTACCTTTTAGTTGCAACTCTCTTTTGAATGAAAATATAATAGCAAGTTAAGGAATTGAGTTCTTAGTGACAAAAGAATTTTGTGTTTTCGTTATAAAATATGATTGGCCACTTGCACAATATGATTGAACATAATGAGTTTTACCGTGATACGTAGTAATATGCACGTTAAGCTTTAAGATAGCAATAACCATAAAACTTTTGCATAATTTTATTTTCAATTAGTCTCTATTTTTTTTGTTTAAAGCCCTTTTATAATTATTTTGAAATATATCTTCATATCCGGAGTAAAAATTACTAAGAGATAAAACACCTCTTTTATTTTTAAGATAATTAGAAATAAATATCAAGTTTTAGACTAAATTTTAAAAGCTTATTGCAATTTGGGTTCTTTATCGAAATAATTTTTAAATTATTTAATAATTTTCTAAATATAGTAAAATTTGAACTAATGAACATGAATAAGATGAATTTATCAGAATGATGAATGAAATTTAAAAAAATGATAAAAACCTTATATTCGATCAATTCAATTTTCAAATTTAATTTTTGAAAAGAATGAAAAAAACTTTGGTAAAAGATTGGACCCCTGAAAAAACAACACGCACCAATTTTCTTAAAAACAACACCTGGGTGTTTTTCATTGATCTTAATAATTTTATCAAAAACTAATTTTCATATAAGTTAGAGGAAGTCTAGAGCTACAAAACGATATATTTGTTTCAAACCTTGGAAGTCTTTTTGATGTAGTATTTTAATAATTTTTTAGATATGTTATATCTATTTTTTAAGCTTTTGTAATATCAGTAAACGATTTCTTTTATTAAGAAATTTCAAAAAGTTAAAATATCTGATTAAAACTTAATAATTTAATTCAATTTCGTTTCTTAATAATAAAAAATTATTTGGAATTCTTTAATACTTGTTCTGATTATTTGCATATGAAATTAAATTATCCTTTAAATCTAAATACCAAATATTGCATATCTAAAAAACTATACTACTTGGAAAAAAACCGAATACATTTTTAGAAAGCTCGTGAAATTTTGTTTGTGTTGGGGGTCAGGAGTTTTAATTTGTAAAATGACGTAATTTTTTCAAAAAATAACAAAGTTATAAGAAAATTAACTAAATTTTCAGAAAGTTCAGAAAATTTTACACTATGAAGCATATGAAAGATGACGATAGGACACTTTTTGGCTGAGATAAGTGGGGGTCTGGAATTTTTCGAAAATTGGGGGTCAGTGTTTTAGTAGGACCCTCATTAAATGCCAAATATTATTGAGCAAAACAATAGAAAAAATTGGTCAATTTACGCAAATAATTTTGAAATTATCAAACAAAATAAAAAGTGAGAGTAATTGATGATAAAAAATTAGTTCTATAAATAAATAAGTTAGACCATTGAATTTTGTTTAAAAATAGCAAGATTTGGTTTTATTAAAAAGGACAACACGGTTTTCATCCAATTTTTCATAATTTTTGATTTCTTGACATAATAGTGAGATAACTTTTTCTTTTTCCATATATTTGGTGAAAAGTCAATAGTCAATCATCGATCTAGTTGTTTCTTTATAAATCAAGTTTGGTTGAATTTTTTATGTTGAATTTAGGTTGCTCTATCAATAAAGTATCTTCTATAAAACGCATATATTCGTGTATTTTGTATTTTTTGCATATATGCACATATATTGCATATTTTAGCACAAATTTTAGCGCATATTTTTCGCATGTAATCGCGCATATTTCGGGTCCGAAATTTCCCATATTTTGGTGGACTCTATTTATCACCTTAAACGCTTGCATATATTTTTTTGAATATACAGATGTTAAAAGGCCGTATTAGGGTATTCTTTTTGTGTCGTTTTTCCGCTTGTTAATATAGCTCTTATTCTTACTGTATCAGGTTTGAAAAATATTATAAACGGCAAAAAGGTCCTATTTTGTCCCTGAAAATTTTACCACCTTTACTCCCTTTAAATACCCGACAAAGGAATTTAACACCAAGAACAATTGTCGGTGGTCGTTATTTGGCTTGCCCGTCGACATGTCCTAGGCTAACCGCTTATTTTGTTTTATGTAAAATATATTCCTATGATTTAAGTTACTACTAAATATTTGATTTGATATCATATTGTCAAAAATACAAACCAAATGATTTTTATTTCTTTGATTCACAATTTTTTGTTTTTTTTAAAGATTTTATTTTTTTGAGTTGAAGAAATACCAAGTTTCAACGATGTAAATGATTTGGATAATTTATTTTCAATTTTGAATATAATAAATGAGCTCTTAGCTTACCAGCATTAGTTTAAAGGTTTAAGCTTAAGCAATTTATAAACAATATGTAATTAAATAGTTTATTTAGCCAAAAGCAGAGAACGCCAAAATAAATTCAAATAATTTTTTTTTTTATAATTTTTGATAAATTAATTTTTTTAAATTGTAATTCAATCATTTAAACGCTTAAAAATTCAAATGAATAAAAAAATAAACTTTGACTACAAATTCTTTTTAAAACAAATAAACTTTTAAGATTAAAAATCTAAATTGAAAATTTTTAGGGGCTGATAAATTTTATGACCAGCTGTTCATAATTTTTATCGAAAAAAAATCGCCATTTAATTTCTAGACCAGCTGGTCGTAAGATTAAAGTAAGAAAAAAACAAAATTAAATATTATGAACAAAAATTTAGTTTTTTGAATTTTTGTATTGGTCATAAATTTTATCTAAGAATTTAATAATACGGAATTACTAATGAAAGAGTAAGAAGAAAAAAACTAAAAAAACTTTAACTACCTAATTAGCGCCTTGAATATATTAATACGCATCATTTTTTGAGTCTAAATCGAAAAAGAAAGAATCCAAAAGCTCCAAAGAAATTTGAAAGAAGACAAAGATTAAGAAGTCTAAATAAATTGAAAAGTGATTTTGAAAGTGAAGGGAATCAATATAGAAGAATGTATAATCGAAAAACAAAACCAAAAATAATAACTAATTTAATTTACGTATTTTTTAAAAAATTTTTTGGCTTTTCTTCCAAATTTATGATTAAATTTTGTGATCAGGAAAAATTTTTTAAATAAGGCTGCTGCTGCTGCTAAAAAATATTTTTGTTCATAAGATTAATTTTGTTTTTTTCTTACGTTAATCTTACGACCAGCTGGTCTAGAAATTAAATGGCGATTTTTTTTTCGATAAAATTTATGAACAGCTGGTCATATAATTGACGAGCCCCAATTTTTAAGTAAATATTCAAAAGCCATTTTTCACGGTAAAACAATAAGTCGACAAGAAAATAATTATTTAAGTAAAAAAGCCTAAAATAATTATGTTTTTCCAACAACAAAAAAAACTTGAAGTGTTTTTTTCAAAATTTGCAAAACTTGTCATAAAAATTTCAAAAACTTTATGCGAAATTTTTTTTTTTAAGTTTTCAACCGGTTAACAATAAATTTTACTGAAATAAAAAATGCTTGAAATATTTTTTTTTAAACTAGAATAAAAAAAAAAAGACCAATAATTTTTAAGATTTTAATAAAAAATATTTTCATAAAAAATTTCCAGATTTTTAGCTTATTGAGCTAGCAACAGATTAAATTGCATAATTCAAGCATTTATTTAAATTTTTACTAATAAGATAAACCAAATTAAAGCCTTTTTAAATCGAGGAATTAAAAAAAAAATGATTAGCGAATTTCTGACTTTTTTGTTAATTAGACATTTTGATTCTTTTCTATTTATCCTCTCAAATAATTTAAAATAAAGGCTCGAGCCATTGTTTGTAGATGTAAATTTAATAAAATACCTTTTTATTTAATAATTTAAAAAATAAATTTAACTTAAAATAAAAGAGTCTATTATATAAGAGCGTTTTGTTGGCATTAACAACAAAAATTTCAAAAACCCAGACCCTCTTAATTGCTAAATCAGCAAAGTAACAGAACAAAAAATATAGAATTAAAATAGTTTTTTTTTAAATATTTATTTTGAATTTTCTTTGTTGTTTGTATTTTTTTGAATTGAAAAAAAATCAATGTCGTCAAAAGCGGTTCTAAATCTATCGATTACTGGTTCATTAATGGAAATACCTCGACCGAAAGATGTGTCTATACCAAGGCCTATTGACAAAAAACGAATAACACCGTTGGATATTCCAAAACGTAATTCAGCAAATGTTATAGCTACTTCAAGAATTGTCAAAACTAATCGTTCGTCAAGTCAATTGTCTAATCAAGCCGAAAAATTAGCCAAAAAACACTCAGTCACTTCTCTAAATGGTATTGATGAACAAAATAAATATGAAGTAATAAACATTTTAATTTTTTTTATCGTCAATTATTTTTTAGGCCTGTTTTTTTTAGGACGAAATTAAAAAACTTAAAAAACGGATTAATGAACTTGAGCAACTTTTAAAAAATAGTCAAAAATCTAATAAAGAAAAAGATAAAATAATTGAAGATTTGAACATAAAGTTGAATGAAACATCAAAAAAGGTATTTTTAAAGACTTTTTTAACTTCAAAATAGGTGGTTTTCGTCTTGACGACGAATCGCTTTATCTATTTAACTTATTTAGTGTATAATTTACCCGGCGCAAATTCGTGTCAGTGTAGGCAAAAAGAATCAACTTAGCTTTGATACTGTTTTAGGAATTAGTGACATATCTATCTTTAAACGACTAAGACTAATTGCTCATTTGACTATTTATTCTAGATTTTCTTGCCTTTTATTCTTTCACGACATTTTTATTGATTTTTATCAAAAGCTTTATACAGCCAAACCACGTTAATCCGAACAAGAAAATTCCGACAAATTCTATTCGGATTATTGAATAATCTGGATGATCGATTGGTTTTTACATTGAAACAAGCATATTTTATACAAAATATTTGATAGGATTATAATTGGCTTCTGGATTAACCAAGTTCGGTATAACGACGTTTGACTGTAACCTTCAAATTTTCTACTTTAAACGCCGTATTTAATTAAAAGATTTTATTAAAAATTAAAGTCAAAATGTCTTTTTTTAAAGCATCAATTAATCCGACAAAATTTTTTTATTATTTAATGCAGGATAAATGGTGTGAGCGAAAAATAAATTCAAAGAACTTACATATCGAATTTTATTTTAAAATGAATTTCCGTTGGAAATTTTAAAAATTCTAATTTAGGGGGTGGGGTGTGCAAATTTATATGAGAAAAGGGAATTTTTTAACCTAGGGAGGGAGGGTGAACCTTGGAATTTTTTTTTCGACCTCAGTGTGCGAAATTTTTTTTCCTCCTACTCCCTGTCTAATGTATTAAAAATTTTTTTTTTTCAATTTATTTATATTTAATGTCGCATATCTTTGACAAGGTATTTTCATTTAAGTAGACTTTAATTTTGATTTACCGATCTTGGTCATTTTTAAAGGTTCATACGAAAAGGACTGTGCTTTAAATGTTGCCTTTTTCATTTTTTTTATAATACTTTTCGGTAGCGAAGCAATGGAACAATAGTAGTAACCTTATTAATCTTACAAAATTTTGAGTAGAATTCAGAGATTTGAGAAAATTAGTTAAGAAAAATAATAGTAAAAAATAATGAAAAATTTGATTTTTTAGACGTGTTTAATAGTTTAAAAAATTTCGATTTGAAATCAGTCATTTTGGGTCAAAATAAAAATGCAGGAACTGTACAAGGGTACCGTTTAGTATTGATTTTATGGACAGTATCTAATGTCCAAAATTCATAGGTAATGCAAAGTACGTAAACTAAAAAAAAACGGATGTTACACTTTCGAATTTCCTTTAACGAGAAATTTAACGAGTGCCCAAAAATGCTTGCCAGTTTTTTCGAATTAAAAAAAATGTTTTATTCGGATCTTGATAAAATTACAGAATTTTGTCTAGTTTTCGAAAATAACAGGCTTTAAAATTTTTTTTTTTCAGTATAAACCATCCTCGAAGGTTATAAAAGTCGGGACACCACTTTTCATATGTCATTTTGGAGAGAATAAAATCCTGATTTAAATGAGCTATTGATCTTAATTTTATGATGATTTATTATGCGGCCTAATAAATTTTTAAATAGGGAAGAATTTAAGAATACATCAGAAGAGGAGTGGAGCGTGTCCCTTTTGAAAAAATATAAAAGGCAGTGAACAGCTTTAGGTAAAAGAGTTAAGGACAATAGAAGAAGAGAAAGGTCTATAAAAAAAATTAATTTCTTAAAAATTTTGATTAATTTTTTTTTTGAAAGCTATCAAGGATTGTATATCAAATTGAAGCTTATATTTTAAGCTTTAATATGCTATGCTGGATAATGTCCCATAATTAGTAAAAATCTGAAATAAAATCGGCGGACTGCTACCACCCTCAAAAGTCGAAAAAATTTTTAAAAAAAACTGAAAATTCAAATTTTTGGTTTCATCAGCCAGTCATTTAAAAGCTTAAATTCTGGGGAATTTCTGTGCAAAATTTTAAGTGATTACCTAATAAACATCAAAAGTTACTAAGAAAAGTAGCAATTTTCCAAAAAATTCTCGAGAATTTTTAGGAAAATTTTATTTTATTTTTTCGAAATTAAAAAAATGTTTGGTAAAAATTAGATGAGCTTTTTTTATTCCACCGAAAAACTAATTAAAAATTAAGTACTATCTCATTAGATAACTTTTAGACAAAGTTTTTAAATGTATGATAGAAACTAATGATTTTTAACAAAATTTTTAGGAACAAGAATCGTTTCAAAAAATAATTGATTTTTCACAATTGGTAGATAGCTTACGTGAAGAAAATGAAAGTCTGCACAAACAAATAACACTTAATGAAGATGTTGGGAAATACGAAACAGAAAAGATAGTCATTCAGCTAGAAAATTATAAAATTGAAGTAAGACAAAAAATTGAAAAATGAAAAATGTCAGGGAGACTGAATTACTTTTCTTTATTCTTTTCTATTTTAGAAAGAAAACGAAATTAAAAAAATGAGAGAAGATCACTTGAGAGAAATAAGGATTAAGGAAGAAAAATTAGAGAATTTAAAGAAACAAATAGCAGGAGCATTCAAAGATAATTCCTGGGAGCGTCAACTTCAAATTGAAGAGCTAACAAAAGAGTTAAAGCGTGTTCAAGAAGAATATGATTTAATTAAACATAAACTAAAGGGATATAAGAATAAAAATACAGTAAAAATTAATTAATTTAAGTTGAACTTCTTGAGCAATCATTTTCTAAGTAAATATATTGCTCCAAGGATTTCTTATAAAATTTATCTAGCACATTTTAATTTTTTTTTGTTATTTTTATTTAAAAAGGATTCATGTCAAAATTGTGAGAGTATGAATCGAAAATTAGAAGAAAAGACATTGAGTTTACGAGAGAAAGACAATTTGGTTAACGAATTAGTAAATTTAATGAAAAAATTTCAAAATCAGCTCAATTTTAATGACGAATTAATTAAAATTGTTAATACTAATAAGAATTTAAATGATAATTTGACAAAATTTTCGTTTAGTTTAAAGCAAGGACCAAATACAATCAAAGTGAAAAAATAAGCTTAAAAATATTTTTAATTTGTAAATATTTAGCATTTTTAGCATAATATTATTTTATTTAAAGGATTAAAAAAAAGAAAAATCTGTTTTATGACTTCCACACTTTATAATAAACCTTAGACTGAAAAAAATGATATTTGTACTATATTCAAATAAACCATTCAATAAATTTTTTTTTTTGGAATTTCATAGCCATGACAATAGTTTCTAAAAAAAAAATTAATTTTTAAATTACGACTGAAATGATTTTTAATCTTAACACTCTTTATATAAAATTTCTTTTTTTTTATAACATGGAAGGGCTCGAAAAAATCTTTGCCAAGTACGCGGTCGATCTTTTTCTCTTTGAATAAAATTAATCAATTAAAGGAACAAAAATTTTAATTTATCTTTTCAAAAATTTTTAGTCAAATTTTAATTTACCGCCTTTTTTTGTCAAAATTGGTTATAAATTATTTTTGCTTTTTTTAATTAAAAAAAAAATTTCATTAGCATCATCTGTTTTATTTAATTCACGCAATGTCTTAGGAAGTTTATGACAACATATTTGCCCAGAACTTAAGTTAGGTTCCGATTCACAGCGGATTTTTAAATTAGCTTTAAATTTACTTAAAAATTGGTATATGTACGAAAATTTGTTGTGTTCAATAGTAAAATCGTGATCAGCAAACCTTTCGACTGTTTCTTTATTTTTAGCGATCGTAACTGAGCCTGAACAACTACAGTCAATTCTCTTTTATCCGGCCCTTTTGGTGAGGCAAACTAATGACGCATACGAGAATATGCCGGAAATTCGATTAACCGGGATTTAAGAAAAAATATTATATTGAGACTTGAACCAAATTATAATTTTGGGAAAAGAGTTTCTATGTCATATGACTCATGCCTTAAAGAAAAATTAAGTGAAATTTATCTAGAATATTTTTTTTCGTTTCAAAAAAAACATTCAAATTTCCTTAATTTATTCATTTAAAAGCTTAAAGTCGATATAATTTTTAAAAAGTAATTATGTTTATAAGTTTAACTAGTAGTTTGTCTGTTAATGTCCAATATTAATTGTTTGATTTTTTATTTGTAAAATAAAAACCGTACTAAGCTCTTAAAAAATAAAAACAAACCGAAGTCCCATGTGACCTGAAAAGGTCACAAAACCTGTTCAAATCAATCAACATCTTAAAAAACTTAACAAATAAAATTTAAGTTTTATATTTTAGTAATTATGCCGGAATAAAAGATAAAAAACTAATGTGAAATTAATAAAAGGCTTTTTAATTTTTATTTTATTTGACTGGAAAATAGAATCTAATCCGGCACTAAAATGGCGGAATATGGACAAATTTAACATTGAAAAGTATTCAAAAAGTTATGGGAAAATTTGACCGGAAGTCGAATTTACCGGATTAAAGGGGGCCCGATAAACGAGGTTTGACTGTACCAATCTTACACAACCAGTTAATGCTGTTTTTATTACACAATGGAAATTTAATTGATGACTCTGATGTAATTGACTGCCCATTTAGTGACCATCATATCGTTGTAGCTAAATTATCGATTAAGAAGTCTACACACACATTACAAAAAATCAAATGTAGAAATCTATCAGCTGTTAACATGGCTCAAATTGTTGAAACTATTGACAATACAGACTTCAAATTATTGAAAGATTTTGGTTCAATCGATGAAAAATGGTCAAATTTTAAAAATATTATTTTAAAAATAGTTGATGATATTGCACCAATCCGTGAAATTAGTCTAAAAAATATCAATCAATTTCCATGGTATGATGAAGAGCTGCTTAGACTAAGGCACCTGAAAGACTCAAATTATAAACGATCAATTCGATCCGGTTTACCTGAAGATAAAGAAATGTTTGTTTATTACAATAAATTATTCAATGACTATAATGATGAGAAGCTTATTGAGTATTTCAAAGACAAAAAAGTTCTGGGAATTTTATTCTTCCAAGATTAGCGTCAAATCGGAAAAATCGTCAAATATTCCGATTAGTCATGTTAATTTTAATGGTAGATTAACAAAAGATAAAAATGAACTCTGTAATGTTTTTAATTGCTTTTTCAAATCAATGTCTTCATCTTCAAACTCAACAATTGAGCAGAGCACAAACTTTATTGATAGCCAATTCGACCAATATAAAATTCAAGATACAGAATTTAAATTCAATTTTATAACAGCGAATGAACTTAATGACCTTTTAAAATCACTACCATCTTCAAGTAATCCAGGCATTTGTGGAATTCCAACCAAAATTTTAAAATCTTCGTCTACAAAACTTAGAACAATTATTGCTTATTTTTTTAACTGTTCTATTATGTCTTGTGTCATACCAAATGACTGGAAAACTGCTATAGTTTTACCTCTTTATAAAAACAAAGGCTCGAATGATGATTTAAACAATTATCGGGCGATTTCTATTTTACCACCGATCGCAAAATTATTCGAAAAACTTATCCATAAGCAAATTTTAGCCTACCTAAATGGAAAAAATATTATTACAAATGATCAACATGGTTTCAGATCGAATCACAGTTGTGAATCAGCTCTTCATGAAATTATCAGTGAGATTAACAAAATTAAAAGTAAACGTTCAATTGGACTATTGCTATTCATAGATTTTAGAAAGGCGTTTGATTCTGTTGATCCTCGTCTGCTACGATTGAAATTAAAAAAATATGGATTCTCGATCATGGCACTGGATCTAATTAAAAATTATTTCGAAAATAGATCTCAATTTGTTAAAATAGACGATTGTGTATCTGATTCCATGGCTATCAATCTTGGTGTACCTCAAGGAAGTGTGCTTGGTCCACTTCTTTTTTTAGTATTTATAAATGATATTGTCAAATATTTAAGTGAATTTATGGTTTAACTATTCGCTGATGACACAACAATCTTAAAAGTGGGTAATGAGTTGTCCTCCGTAATCAGTGAATTTTCTTGTTCAATTAAGAAACTAGTCGAATGGTGTAAATTTAATCTTATTGATATCAATTGGAACAAAACAAAAATAATTTTTGACAAACAAGAGAAATATTTGTTTACCAAAGAGTATAAATGTTGACAATAACAATGTTGAAGTAGTTAACTGCTTTAAGCTACTTGGTATTACAATTGACAACAAATTATCATTTCAAAAGTTTGTGTCCGAGATAAGAAATTCAATAAATAAAAGACTCTATTCAATTGAACGTTTATTTTATTTATCACACAAAGTGAGATTACAGTTTTATAAATCGTTTATTCTTCCTTACTTTGACTATTGCTCGTCGTTGACTATATATTTTCCGAAAAGAGCAATTCAAAAACTTACAAATACTTATTACAATTGCACTCAAAAGCTATTGAATTTCAAGTTTTCGGTATCATCCTTGGAAGACTTTAATAGAGTAAACATTAAGCTCAATAAATACAGGATTGATTGCTATCAACATTGACCTATTAAGCGGATAGCACGTTTTGTTCACAAAGTCTGTAATCAAAAAAGCAGTCCGACGAACCTAAAAGATTCCTAAAACAAAAATTGTGCTCTTAAAACCGTTACATATAATTTAAGAAATAAAAAGGGAAATTTAATGATCATATGGAGAGAACTTATGGCTCCTTTTATTCAAAATTTTTAAACGAGTTTCTTTTGAAAGATATAGATTTGGACTTTAAATTTTTTAATCAACGAATTGAAAACAACATAAATATTATTTTTATAAAATTTTGTAAATTATTCCCTAAATTTGATTTAAAATTTAAAGTTTTTTATTGTTAAATTAATTATCTGGATTTTTTTTTTTTATGTGTAAATTTTATTCTTTTTTTCATTAATAAATGAATTCAACCGACCCATATATTGGGCTTGACAATAGTCTCTTCGGATGAATTGAAAATAAATAAATAAAAATACAACAAACATTTTTCGTTATATTTTTGTAATTTTCCAAAGTTTCATTTTGTAACTTTACAAATTTTCGTGACGTGACAAAAGTAATCCAAACCTTGAAAATTTACTGGTACAACCATTGATTAATTACCAGACATATATTTTTTAATCAATTTTTAGGGTGCAATTAGATTTTTTTCGGATGTAAAAATCTTATTCATTCGCTTTATATGGGAAAATTTTACTTTTTTAATGAGTTATTCGATCAATAAATCAATAAATCATAATCAAATTCTAAGAATATAGTAAATAAGTGTAAAAATGTTGTCCAAAGACTATAGTTAATAATAAAATATTAAAAAACGTTGTTTAAAACGGTTCTACTGTTTTCAACACTTTACTATGTACAAACCGCTCGGTGAAAATGAAATGAAAAGTGTTAAAAAAAAATTAACACAGGAAGCTTAAATATTATTTTAATTTATGAATTATGTTTTAATAGGTCAAAATAAAAAACCAATGAAATTAATTTTTTTAATTATGAATATTGCAAATAATAGAGATTATTCAATTTTAATACAATTAGACAAGTAAAAATTCCAAATTAATAAAGATCTGAATCGCCAAAACCATTACTAAAATTTAATTGATAACCACTTGTTGGATCAATTAAAATAAATTCACTTATATACCATAATAAACTCATTACCGAAAATTTCAAGAGTAGCAGATTTTACTAATGTTTTTTCAAAGCTATCAGTTAATTGAAACTTTTGAAAATAATCTTCATATTAAAGAACAGTAAATACATTAGTTTATGATAAGGTATTTAGTTTTTTTGGGCTTTATTCATTTCCAAAAAGAGATGGAATTATACAGTACAAATAAAAACTAACTTGTACGCATTTTGTTCTTCGACTCTTCTACAACTCTTCCTTTACTCTTCCTCGACTCTTCTTCAACTCTTCCTTTC
>NTPY01000350.1:526789-556902 GCA_002922825.1 Brachionus calyciflorus | reverse complement strand
TTGTACTGTATAAACAATTTCCGTCACCAGGAGTATAATTTTCAAATTATTCAATTACTTTATTTGCAATATTTAAATTTTTTATGATAATTGACAGTCTTTCAAAACTTTTTTAACACTAATTCTCAATTTTTATTTTTTTCAACAATTTTTATAACGAAAAAAAAGGCGGAGACTTACTTTTTATTTTTACAATTAAGTGATAGAAAATTGTTGAAAAACAGTTCATTATAATAAATTAGATTAGACATTATCATAATTTTTAGTAATTTTAAGTGGAAATTGCAAATTTTAAAATATGATTAAAATATTACATCAATAGAGCACCTTCTAAATATTTTGACAAACTTTGAAAACTACTGTTTCCGATGTAAACTTTAAGATTTTTAAGTTTCAAAAACTCAACATTAAAGATATTCTCATCTTCAAATACCTTTTCATTACATTTTTAGGAAAAGATATTTCCAGCTTAACGATGTAATAAACATGGATTTTTATGGATATTGGGTTTCAAAAGTTGGGTTTTTATTACTTTAAACGTACAAAAATTAAGACATTATTGTAAAATAATACGTTTAGGATACCTTTAGGTATTTTTAAAGAATTTAATTAGGTTTTAAAATACCTTCTTATTCGCAGTGTAAGAGTAGCATAACTAAAATATTACTTAAATTTAATTTAATACTTGAAATATATTTGAACGGAAACGTTGGAACTTTGATGGCACTTTTTAGACTGGGCATTTTTTGTTTCGGTGATGTTTCAGACGATCAAAAAGAGGCTGTTTATGTTATTTTTTTGCATAATTTGAAATTAATTTTTTAAAAATCTTTTGAGTGGATATTCATATTATCCAATACAAACAAGTATAATAAAATTAGAATTTTTAATAATTTTTTTTCACACTTTTTTTTTCTTTTTTACCGGTGCGGTGTATGAAATAAATTGTTGAAAAACAGCAGAATCGAATTTTCCATTTTCAAAAAGAATTTGACACCAAGCTTATTTAAATGCAATCAGGATACAGAAAAAGAAATGATTTTAATTTAATCAAAAATTTGCATTCAAAATTTTTGAAACTTTAGAACCTCATTATTTGAAAGAATTTTTAGAGAATTTTTTCAATATTACACATATTTAGTTTTAATTTTGAAAATGTAGAACTCGATAAGAATGTCAATTATGCATCAATTCAAAGCTCAATCATATCTAGTTAAACATATAATTTTTTTTTCTTTTAAAATTTAAAATATAATTTTCAGTAATTTTTTAAATACTAATTAATTTAAATATTAGATAACTCAATATTTTTTAGTTTCGAATTTTGAAATTTCCATCATTTCAAGAACATAAAGAAAATATCAAATTAAAATCAACCAACCTTAATGTAAATTTCGTACCGTACTAAAATTGCTTTTCATTCCTAATTCCTATTCGTTAAATTTCTAATTTTCTCTTTAGCGTAAATAACTCCCTTTCTACTCGAAATAAAATGGTATTTTAAAACTCGAACATTAAAATTTTGAATTTTCTTTTTTATAACTATTGAGTTTTTTTACTGTATTTCTGTCATTTACTGCATTAACAGCGTGACCGTAGCCTAAAAAATACATAATAAATCGAAATATAATAGAATTAAAGAAATTAAAAAAATTTTTCTAAAAAAGTTAATCTTACCTAACGAGTAAATTCTTACTTTAAAAAAGAATATCACATTGTTGTATGGTTTGAACTCTTGTCTGTTTAAAAACATAGGTTTTTTTCCAAACTTTTTCTATTCTCAATTCATAACACTAAGAAAAATACTTAAATGCTGCATCAGAAGCCAACTAGTTAACATTTATAGTGAAAATATAATCCGAGCCTTTCGAGAGTTTAAATTTAATGAAATTTTATTTAACGAATATTGATAGCGTGTTTTAGTTAATTTTTAACTACCATTTCGCTTTCCCTCAGCTCAAAATTTTTAGTTTTAGAACAAAAACTTTCACTTATTACTTAAGTACGGATAAATAAGAGCAGAAATTTATAATTTACCAAAAAGACCTGTTGACGGTCATCGTAGACCGTTTAAATTATAAGCCTTCCAAATCTCGGATGATCATCGTATGTTTTTGTTTGTTTATATCGGTCAATTATTGTTTTTACATATGATTTTGTCTTTTTCAACTCAATTCCTATTTAGAAAACGATTTTCCTTGTTTGTTAAGTAAAGCAGCTTTAATTTTGTTCTCTTTAGAAATTGGACATCTTTTAACGGTTTCCATAGTCATTTCGGGTTAGTTGTTTATTTTTATTTAAGTTTTTCAAATAGTTTTTGTAGAATTATTTTAATGTAGAAGTCATTTGGGGAAAAAATTTGGACTGTTAAATTCAAATTCAAATTTTTTCAACCGACGAATCTATTGAAATTCTTTGTAAACTTATTTTTTTTCTTAAACTGCTTCGATCGAAAAAGTTTCCCAAAAAAAATTAGTTTGAAACGATAATTCTGAATAATTATAGTTCAATTCAAAGGAAAACTAGATTTAACAAAGTAAGCGTTTCTTAAGTTTTTCATAATAATTTATAATTTTGGTAATTAAATTTTAAAAAAGTAAATTTCCTCTTTTTTAATTGATACTGAAATTAATAACCGAGTTTGAATACAAAAACATCCTGCTACGCCACCAAAATTATCAAAATATTAATTTAGTTTTTTAGATATAACTCTTGAACAAAACGTCATACAAAAACGATAAATACAGCTTTTTAAAGCCCTTTTTATAAGCTATTCAACGATATATAAAAATTAATTTTGTTACTTCATTTTATGGGAGGACATTTACCATTTAAATTAGGGGTCAAGGTAATATAATTAATACAAAGGTGACACATTGGAGGTAGTCGCTCTTTAAATTTTTTTGAACATAAAGGTGCTTTAAACAAACTTATAAAATTTCAAAAGATTCGGATTTACAGAAAATATTTTTTCAAAGAAAAAACAAAAACGACAACCTTTATTGAACACCCGTTATTTTTAAAAAAATATTACTGCACTTCTAGCGAACTTTCTACTTTGGCGTAGCCGTAGCGAACCGTACCGTATCCTTGGCGAAGCGGACCGTCCCCTTTCCGTAGCGTACCAACCATTCGCTGAAATATTTTATTGAAATATTTGCTTAAACAGATATTTCAATGATTTGACGCAATAACAAAATTCTAACACTGAAATATTTTTAAATTTGAAACTATTTATTAAAATAATGAGATTTTTTTTCTTTTTTAATTCAATTAAATTAGAATTTCAATCAAATCAAAACATTTTTGATTAAAATTGAAAAATAGATAATATTACAGTAATCGTATCCATATCTCAAATATCTTGAAATTGCAAGAAAAATTAACACGGGTTTCGGTTACTGTCAATTTAACCGTAACCCCAACTTTATTTTTTTTTATCTAATTAGACGTTAAATTATCTTTTATCTAAAAACTTGTCATAATTTTTAATAAATGACCTCGACAAACTATTTTCGAATAAAATTTTGTTGCATCTTTTCGCAACTTTTCGCATTTTTTCTTCAAAAAAAATGAATTTTTGGTTCTCTGAAGATAAGTCTATTTTAAGTTTTATAAGAAAATTTAGGCTTTTTGTAATTTAAAGCTTAAAATTTGGCGGTTTTTTAAATAAAAACCTGATGATTATACAAAAAACATTCTCCATAACTCTCTTTAGGACCATAATGTTTATTTTTATTAATCAAACTGTGAACATTAAAATTGAATTTTCGTTCACGAATTAGGTAAAAATTCAAAAAACCATTTTAGGATTTCATTTGCTGATTATTGAATATAATTTTCAGATCAAATTCCTCGGAGCATCAACTTCAAATTGAAGAGCTAACAAAAGAGTTAAAGAGCATAAACTAAAAGGGTATTAAAAAAAATTCAGTTAAAAAAATTAATTTAAGCTGAATTTTTTGAGCAACCATTTTTCTCACTTACTGGATACAAAAATACTGAAATAGTCATTTTTTTGCTTTTTTACCGAATTTTTTCCGCTTTAAATTTTTTTTCGACAAAATGACTTAATTTTCTGGTATAAATTTTTGTGCTCTTTAAGAAAATAGGTAATTTTATTTTAATCTATCTATAAATTGTTGTTATATTCGCTTTGGAATAATACATAAATTACAAAATTTTAGAAAATTTGAACCCCTTTATTAAAAAAAAAAAAAAAATTTATCATATAGATCAGCGTCGTTCCAAAAATTTACTTCAATTTTTGTAAAAGCTTCTATTAACACATCGCTAAAATGACAAAATATCGACAAACCATTATATTTGAAATAATACAGTAAATCAGTCTAACAAAAGTTTGTCTGGAAACACTTAAGTTGTTCTTCTTTTAAATGTTTTTCAAATCGAAAAAAAAGCTCAGTAAACATATTTTTAATGTAATATGATAAATATTTAATTTAAATTAAATTAAAATTGCTTGATATCTCTCTTATCCATAAATTATAAAAGCTGAATTAATAAAATAATAATTTTATCAAAAACCTATAGTTTTCTTAAAATATAAATAATTTTTAATGTATTTTTACGGCAGATTTAATAAAAAAAGTATTTCTAAAGATATAATTTAGTGTAAAAATAATTATTCAAAAATCAATTATCTCAGCTTCTATTCTTTTAAATTTCATGGAATCTTGCTTACAAATATTCAAGAAAAAAAATCAATTGAGTTTTATTTTTTAGCTTGAAATTTTAGTATTTTTTAAATTATCAAGGTTTTAGGTCTTTTAAGCAAAATTGTTTGTTTTCATTTTAATAAGTTAAAATAATTGTTTTGGAATCTAACTTATTATAAATCTGTTTGTTTTGATGCTAAGATTCGATGTATATTAATTTTTTTTTGTCCTTCATGATATTTTATAAAATTTTTTTAAATCTGTACAAACAAACTCAATTACCGTATTACCTTGTACTGCGATGCATTGCATTACGATCCAAAATTTCGAATTTAAATGCAGCTTCAAACACGCAAAAATGAATTGAATATTTTATTCAGATTTGAATTTTTTTGATTACATTCTTGTCATTAAAACTCTCATTATTTGGATAAATAAACTTTTACAAAAAATAATATAATATTTATTATATTAAATATAATATTTAAGTATAAAAATGTATTAATTATTTAGTAATTAATAATAGATAAGCTTGCTGATCCTAATGAAAATCAAAATATAGACCGAAATAGCCGAATAGAAAAAGAGGTTGAAGCTTGTGAGTCCCATCGTCTAGACATCGAAGACAAAGATTTAAAGGAATCGTTTGTTTTAGGAACCTTATTTTTTTTTTAATTTATGGAAATTCTTATCCTTGTCTAAGTAAAGTAGCAAAGCTTTTGTTATCAATTCCAGCTACTTCAGTACCTGCTCAAGACTTATATCTTGATCAGTGCTCGTTGTTTTAAATGACGATCTTGGAGGTATAGTCAACGAGGCACCTAATTTCCAGCTCGACTTGAAGCAGACTCCAGTTGACTTCTATTTAAAAAGAGCTAATTCCTCTGTTTGTTTAACTTTTATGAAAATCCCCTTTAGCCATAACTCCCCCCCCCCCTATTTTTGGTCTTTTTGTCATGTTTGCAATGGTTTACCATGTATTTTTGCCTCCGTTTGAGGTCTTTTTGAGGTATGTTTGACTTTTTTTGAAAAGTCGATTTTTTCACCTTTCTTATTTGGATATTTCTAAAAATTTATTTTTTCATTTTCCAATGTTTTGATCGAGTAAGCGTCGGAAGTTAAAAACCGAGGTCGACGGCCTAAATCTGATGGGCCGTCGACCCCAGTTTTTACCTTCCCTGATTTATTTCTCTTTAGTTAAAGTTTTAACAAAATTTGCAGGTATCAAAGCCCCGACGTTTTTCGATTTTTTTATTTAAAAATTTTTAAAAAGTATTTTTCCTTGTCTAATTGACTGAAAAAAATTTCAAAAGTCAAGCAGACCTCAAACGGAGGCTAAAATAGATGGTAAACCATTGCAAACATGACAAATAGACCAAAAATAGGGGGGGATCTATCCGATTAGATAAAAAAATTTAAAAAGTCAAGCAGATCTCAAGCAGACCTCAAACGGAGGCTAAAATAGATGGTAAACCATTGCAAACATGACAAATAGACCAAAAATAGGGGGGGGATCTATCCGATTAGATAAAAAAATTTAAAAAGTCAAGCAGATCTCAAGCAGACCTCAAACGGAGGCAAAAATAGATGGTAAACCATTGCAAACATGACAAAAAGACCAAAAATAGGGGGGGGTGGAAATATCTCAAAAGTCACGCAGATCTCAAACAGAGCGCCTTTATGTCATAAATTATTTGAAAAAAGTTTTCAAACAGAGTTCAGCTGGAATTTTTTGCTCTGGTTGACTATAGATGCGATCTTGGCTCTTCATCAATATAGTCCATATTAACTTCAAAATCTAACTCAAAATTTCATAGAATAAAGTTTATATAAAACATGTTAACATGCATACAGATTAATTAAACTTAGATTGATTTAACTGCAGATTATATTTATTTTTATTTATTACAAAAAATGTTGATGATGTCAAGTTAATATTAATATAGTTGATATAAATAAAGGTTTATAAATAAGCACTAAGTCAGATTTGATTTACTTTTTGCAATTTTTTAAGTCTTACGATTTTTAATAAAAATAAATTTTCACGAAATTCAATAAAACCTGTATATAAATCATCATTGGTAACATAAATTAACTAAATATTTCAAGTAAAAAAAGAAGTCTATTTAAAATAGTCATGTTCACTCTCAAAAATGTAATGACGTTTTTAGACTTAAATTGTATTAAAAATTAAGCACAAGTTAAGCACGTTATACAATTAAATAAAGATTAATTTTTTTCTAATTTGATGAAGGAATTAAAAGAAAACACATTTTTTTTTGGTAAAGAGATTTTATATTCCAAAAGAATTTGATACGAAGTTTATTTAAAAACAACTAGGGAACAAAAAAATCGAGTTAATCGCAAGTTTTAATCATAAAAAAAAATTTGCCATTTTTATCAATTCATTCATTTTTGTCCAACATTTACATCCATAAATTTTGAAATTTAAGATCCTTAGTTAAAAAAGAATTCTCGAAGAAATTTTTAATTAATTTAATACTATATTAAGCATTAGTCTAGCAAACTTAGATTTCGATTAGAATGTCAACTGATTTATGCATCAATTCAAAGCTCATTAATATCTTATTAAAGGAGCTCTTTATATATATTTTATTAAAAACGTAATTTTTTTTAGAAATTCAAATAAAATTATTCATTTTACTATTTCCTAATTAATTATTTAAATACGAGATTACTTAAATATTTTTTAATTTCAAATTTTGAATTTCCATCATTTCAATAACATAAAGAAAATGTCAAATTAAAATCAATCAACCATTTTGTACATTTCCTTAAGTTGCTTTTTTTTTTCTTAATTTATTTCTAAAATTGTCTTTCTTGGAGTTAACTTCTTTTCTACTCGAAATAAAATGGGTTTTCAAAACTCAAGCAAGAAAATTTTTAATTTTCATACTTTTGAACTTAAGTTCTTTAGTTTTATTAATTTTGATTTTTCTACTAAATTTCTCTCGAATAAACATAATGTTCGTACCGTGCTAAAATAAGGTAAGATACGACTAAAGTACTATACGGTAACGATGTTAATTTAAAAAAAATCCATTAGTTAAAAAAATTTGAATTTAATAATTTTTCATAAAATTTAATCAACATTAAAAATTGACATGAATTTTCATGAATTTTTCGGATGAGCGTACATAATGAATATTTATTTTTGTAATGGCAACTTTTTTTTTAATAAAGCTTTTTTATTTTTAAGTTTAAATCAAAATAGCCCAAAAAAATTAACCTATGTGAAGCTTTACAACAAAAATACATTTTCACAAATTCACAAAAAAAATTTGTGGTAAATTAAAAATTAATTTGTTTTTTGAACTACAAATTGTCACAGATTATTTTTCATTTTGAATGACAAAATAATTTTAACAATTTTTCAATCTCAGAAAAATTACGGGTACGCGTAAGATACGGCAAAATTTTTTTTCCAAAAAAAATTTACAATTAAAGGGTATCTAAATGACCAAAATACTGTCAGACAGTATTTTGGTCATCACTGCAAAAAAGATTTGTGGAATATTTTGATTTACCAAATTAAAATTTAGTTCTTATCTATAGATTAACCTCTTATTAATTTATTTAGTTTTAATTTCTTCAATTTTATTTAATTTTATTCCTTGGCTAATTTGATTCAAACTTAGGAAAAAAAATGTTTCATTAAAAAAAAAGTTTCCAATATGTGAATGACTAGAATATGAATAATAAATGCTTCATTGAAAGAAGTAATTTCGTAAAAAATTTTTTAAAATAAACTCAAAATTTCGAAATGAAAATAAAAAAATTAAATTTTTTTTAAATGTTGAATTTTATTTTTTATCAAAAAAGATTTGTCATAAGTTTCTAATCAAAGGAAAATAAGTCTTAAATTTATTTTGAAAATTTAATAATTGTCTAATTCTTTTTTTGTTGATTATATGATATAGAAAATATTAAATTTTCTTTTCCATTTTTCACAATTTTAATATCGCATTTATCTTTAAAAAATGCTTATTTGCGTTTTAAATGTGTATAGCAAATCTCGAAATTTTCAATTTAAATTTCTTTGAAATACGGTAATTGTTTAAGGAAAAAATAATAGATTAAATTTGAAAGATAATGATATAATCAGCTGCTTTTCAAATCGTATCTTACCTAATTCATTTACAAGATAATTAAAATCTCAACCACATAGTTTTGTTTCATTTCTAAAGCTGATTAAAATTATTATAAAATTAATCCTTCAAAAAGCGAATTATTTCCAAAATTTTTTAAGAAATTTCAAATATTTATTTTAAAACTTTTATTTCTTAAATAAGATTTAAAATTCAAAAATTATTTTGCTTTGTATAGTAGGAGTATTAACAACAGGTATAAGCAACAGTTATTTAAGATGCATCTTAAATAACTGACTCAAATACAATTATTTAAAAGATTTTAGACATGACACATTTAGATTTCTTAAAATGTCAGGAAACATTAAAAACTAACTAGAGCTGTGATTCGAATTAGAAAAATCTAATAATTATTCAACTTCTCTTAAAAATCGATAATATATTTAATTTCTTCTTATTCAAATTTTTTTTACCAAAAATTAACCTTTTGAAAAAATATTTTAAATGAAAATCCTTTGATTCTTTAATAATCACTTTTCAAAGTCGTCCAATTTTAAAACTAATAAAAAGATAAATAAGATAATGGTCATTAATCGTAATTTATATCCAGTTTTCTAATTTTCCATTTTTTTAAGTTCTCTTATGACAAATTATTATCAGCATTTTAAAAGTTGACTTAATGGATAATTTGAGATTTTTTTTTCAAAAATTTAGAAGGATATATCAACAAAGATAAATCCATTTTTTTATGAACTAATCTGATTCAACATTTCGTGTTTTGAGTGTTTTTTTTAACTGTTATAAAATTCGATATTTATTTTTGATGAAATTTGGACGATGACAACAAACAGCAAGAAATGACTTAATCAAATTGTAATTTTTTTCTCAATTGTTTATAACCCACATTTTCAATATTTTAGGTGGAAATAAGCAATAATGATATGCCACGCGTTAATGTGAATAAGTTTCTCAAATTAGGAAAAGCAATTTTAGAGAAAATTTTGAGAATTTTTTTAATCAATTTTTTTTGAATCTTCGCATAAAAGTGTATTATAAAGTTAGCGATTTTCAACCAAAATAACGTATTTGCTCGATATTAGCGACATGTCGTTAAATATACGGAATGATACAAACGGAGGTTAAATAATATTATACCCTAAGTACATATTTATTTTACTCAATGAAGCTTTCTAATTTTGATAAGCTGTGTTTAAATAAGATTTTTAGTAATAAAAATGATAGCGTTTTTTTTTGATCACCTTCAGAAAAATCAGTTCCGAAAAAACTCCTAAGAAATAAAAACATCAGGAAAATTAATTATTATGTCTATTGTTTTGAAATTAGTTATAAATATGTAGAAAACACATTTCCTTAAACATTCAGTGTTTTTTTTAAATGCTGAAAAGATTAAAAGTCTGTGATATCTAGACATATTTATTAGATTTTTTTTTATTTAATCATGCCATTTCTTAGCTTTATATGAATATTAAAATTTTTAGTAATTAGTTTCGTTTCTTGAAATAAAAAAAACGATTTTTAGAAAATCATTTTTTTAAAATTTGATTATTGAATTAAATTTTTATTACTGTTTTGCTTTAATATTTGCAGCCTTTACCTATGGAGAACTAGTAGTAATAGTATTTGAGAACTGGATTATAGATTAACCATACTAACTAGCTTATAGCGTTTAGTTCAGATAGAGCTTTTGTAGTCTTTCTTTTCTTTCTCTTTTTCATTAAAAAACACCTCTATTCTAATATACGACTTGAAAATGTTTATTATTTTTTGGTCAAAAATACTTTGAAGCAACCTATTCGATTTCACAACAATGGAAAAATGGTTCACCGATTTGGTGAACATCTATTACATATCAACTTTTTGTTCACCTAATTCCTGAAAAAATTTGAAAGAAAATTAAAAAAAAATTGTGAACATTTCAAGACGTATGTAAATAATATAATAAATCTTACCGATGTGAAAATCTCATTTGAGATTCTCGTTGAGATATTCTCATTAGATTTAGTCCTCGTTACAATATATTTTCATGTAACTTGAGATCTCATTGAGATTCTTACAGGGGTAGTTTCAGTGCAGAGATAGGGACTCCCAAAATTTTAGAAAACTCGCGAGTCTGAATCCGAGTCTAATTTAAAATTGCGACTTAAGTCTTTAAGACTCGAGTTTCTAAAATTTTTTTGTTAAAAATGTAGAGTGCTTTATTTTTTTCTAGAATACTGGTCATTCACCAATTCTAAAAATGAACGATTCAAAAATGATGATTAAAAAAAAATTTTTTTATTTACAAAAATAATCAGATGAAAACTAACACTAACACAAATGAAAATGAACGTTCATAAACGATCATTTTTCGAATAAGTGAATGACCAGTATTGTATCTACATTTTTAATAAACTTTTACAAAATATTTGGAAATTAACATTAATAATTTAAAAAAAAAATTTATCAAACGTAAATTTCACCATAAAGTTCTACGTTACGTTATGGTTAAAATTTTGGTAGACAGGTCGGGTTAAATTTATATAAGAAACATTTTTATATAAAAAAAAACTTTTTTTTAAATATATTTTTTAAATTTTTTTAGAACTCAGTTTGTAAAATTCAAAAATGACTTAACCTTACATAAAATTTATTTGATAATCCAATTTATCGTTTTATGAAAAAATAAAATACAACAATAAAAAATGAGAAAATGATTTAAAAATTAAAAAGATGAAGATAAAGAAATTTTTTCATCAAAGTTCAAAATCAAAGAATTTTTTTTAAATAAGATTAAATAAAAATTTTACAAAGAAAGTTTTCACTCCAAGGTCAATTATAACTTCTACTATTTACAGTGGTAATTCGATTCGAGGATTTTACGTAAAATAAGGTAAAATCGCAAAAGTTAAAAATAGTTAATTTACCAGAATTATGGTTAAAAAACCGTTTTTTACGATAATTTTGGTAAAATCTGGTAAAAAAAAAAGAAAAGAATTTAGAGATTGTTTTTCAAAAATTTCTTAAACGTTTTTGCTATTACCGCATATTTATCTATTTTTTTGTTTTTTTTTTCACTATAAACATATTTAGGCGACTGTTTATACAATTTTAAGGTGCCGGCACTTCCATCACTAATTATATGTATATCTGTTTTTATTTATATTTTCCCAGTTTTTTTTTCCTTTTGACAAGCAAGATTGTCATCACTTATTTTTTTGTATATAAAAAACTTGGTGTTTATATTAAATTTTAAATCTTTTAGCGTACTTGTTAAATTGCATAATTGTGTATAATTTTGTTTAAATAAGCTTATTTCTTCTTTTGTTTGGATCTTGATATAAAGTACAGATTTTCGCAGGAAAGTAAAGAATAAGTGATACAGTCAGACCTTGATTTTGTCAATGGTCTGCGTAAAACGGAAATCGTTGACAAATACAAATATTGACTGTCTCGAAGTTGTCAACAAAGGTTGACAAAATCGAGTTGTTAACAAAGATAGACAAAATTTAAATTTTTATTGTAAACAAATAATTGTAAAAATTAATTCATTAATATAATAATAATAAATAAAGATAAAGCTACATATTTCTTAATAATTTTTGCTCTTTTCAACTTTATCGTCTTTTATCTTTTTTTGTGATAACATAAAATGTCTGACCAGGCATTATTTTTTCAGAAAAATTTTTAAATTGACAAAATCAAAATAAAAATACATGCTAAACTATTGCGCATCTAACCTAATAAGAGTAAAATCAACTTGACAAAAGTAAATATTGACAAAAAAAAGGTTGACAAATTCAAATAACTTTGTAATGGGATTGTAATCCTTTTCTGACCGTAAATAAAAAATTGCTGACAAAATTAAAATTTGACAGAATCAAGGTTGACAACATCGAGGTTAGACTGTATTTCCCAAAATGAATAAAAATGGAATCGTACGGCTCTAGAATATTTAGATACCTCTTTTAGAAAAAAAACTATTTTAAATAGTTTAGAAAAATACTTTTGATGATCTCTAAATTCTTTAAATTTTTTAAAGAATCACCTAAATATGTTTTTAAATTAGTTTATTGTTCTGCATTTTGGTAAAATAGCTAAAATTTGAATAATTTTCAATAAATTATCCATAATTTACCTTTTTTAACGTTTTTTGTTAAAAATTAACCAAAATTTACGTAATTTTCGGTTAAATTTGGTTAATTTTTTTAATGAATTTTGAAAAAACTACAAAAACTAAAAAAATTAATTTTTCGAAAAAAGTCCATTTTTGCCAAAAATTTTGGCACTTTTTTTTTACCAGATTTTACCAAAATTATCGTAAAAAACGGTTTTTTAACCATAATTCTGGTAAATTAACTATTTTTAACTTTTGCGATTTTACCTTATTTTACGCAAAATATGGTAAATTATGGTTAATTTACCATATTTTACGATAAATTTGGTAAAATCCTCGAATCGAATCACCACTGTATAATGATGATAAAAGACTTGAGTCTTTTGCCAATTTTATGACTCATACTCGAGTCTGAGTCGCCAGCTTTTCAGAGATTCGGGCTATGAGTCTGAGTCCTAATTTGAAAAAATTTAAGACTCGGACTCAAGTCCTTAAGGTGAGACTCGAGTCTCATTTCACGAATTTTAATCTCTGTTTCAGTGTAGGTTTAAAAGTTTCATTTTTTATAAATTTAAGAAATTAATCCTTTTTTTAATGGTAAAATAAATTACAGCTAAGTTCTTATAAATCTACTTCAATCTTCGAATAAGTCAGATAGCATTCAATACTTTATGTAAAAAAATCTTTTTAAAAAACAACAAGATGTATTGATTTCTAATTCGGACATCTTTTAGTGCTTATAGTGTAAATTGAAAATTTTAAAGTTCTGTGTCAACTTAACACTTAAAAGTCTTAAGGTTTAAAAATTAACCTAAGATATTTAGGGCTTCATAATTCTATAATTACTAGGAATTAAAGAAAAATAAAGTATAAATATCGAGTTCTTTACGATTAATTATCTCAAAAATTTGCGACTTAAAGTACATCATTAATTAAAATTACATGGATAAATTTCAATTTTAATTTTATGCTATTTTTCGCTTAACTCATATAAACAACTCGGTATATTTTTCGAAAAGTAAATTTTTCTTTATTTGACAAGCTAAACAAAAAAAAACTCTGTGACAAAAATGACCAAATATGCTGCAAAAACACTGAAAATAGTAGCAACGTATTAATTTTAAATATACTTTAAAATTGCTTTAATTCATTTTAATACCGATTCCTTAGTCAAATTTTGTTGATCAACCATATCGTAATAATACATATAACAACTAAAAATAAAAAACATTTTAGATTAAATCAAAGTCCTCCTACATAAGCCATATTACAAATTTTTTAGCCTTTATAAATCTATATGATTCCAAAATTATTTCGTAATTATTTTCTTCAAATATCAGTTTATAATTAAAAAGCTTTATTAAAATCAAATTTTCATAAAATTCATTTGAATTCTTAGCTTTTTAATAATGCCAATTTCTCAAATAAAATTATAATTAGAGATTCAAGAAAAATTTATTAAATACCTTAAATTATCGAAATGAAAACAGACTTTTCAGGAAAAAAAATACAAAGATTTTTTTTAATAAAGCTTCAATTTATGTTTATTTTCGACCTTCCGGGAGGAAATAAAGAATTTATGGTAAACAAATAGGTTCATTTTCCCTAATATACATCATAATATTTTCAGGTAAAAATTAAAATTTTTCCTTTAATAAAAAATTTTAAATAATAAAGTATCGATTTTTTAATAAAAAATTTCTTAGTCACCAAAGAATCCAACAATAAGAAATTTAAAACTTTAAAAGTTGATAATATTTTAAATTAAATTTCTAACATTAATAATATTATATAATTTATATTTATTTTTCTTTTAAAAAATCCATGTTACTTAATATTATATTTAATGAAAGACCGTTTAGATCTTTTTTAAAGTGAAAAATTAATAATCTAGTAATACTTTGGAGACCATAGAACTTAAATCTACTATTTTTTTTTAACTTTTAATAATTGGTTTTTGAATTAATTTTTTTAAATTTTAGAATGAACGAGTCGTCTGATGAGAATTTTTTATCAGAAATAAGCACCGAAAAAATTTTTTTTTTAATTTCAGAAAGCATAAATTTCTATGCATGTTTTCCCATAACCATATTTGGCCTAATCGGTAATATAATTACAATATATCTATTAAATTCAAAGCCAAAAACTTCCAAACATACTCGACGTCAAAGCTTTTTTAAGTTACAAATAAATTCCACGTCACTTACAACTTCCGATTTATACATGTTATCTCTAGCCATATCGGACTCACTTTTTCTATTAGCACATCTAATTGAAGATTTAATTCCGTCTATAAATAAACAAAATTTTTATTTACAATTTATAAACAGGTCAAATGTCCTATGTAAAATTGTGTTGTTTGTCCGAAATTCAGCCCGGTTTAGTTCGTCTTATTTAGTAGTTCTATTCGCTTATGAGAGATTCTCTTGCATTAATTCGCCTTTGAAAAGATTAAAATTTCATAATCGAAAATTCACTCATTTAACTATTTTTTCTGTATTTTTCTTCTCTAATTTTTTAATGTCATACACAATTTTAATAAATGGTTTAAGAGAGGTTGAGAACCATGAAAAAATTGATCATTTAACGAATATGTATGAATGTGATGTTCTTATAGACTACAAATTTATTTATCAATATACTATTTTCATCTATACGACATTAGGAATTGTATTACCTATGGTAATTGTATCCTATTTAAATATTTATATAGCTAGGGTTTTACTTACTAGAAAAAACAAGATTCTTAGAAGTTTTACCCGATGTAGTAGCTTGAATAATCAGTCGAGTACTAACTTAGAGAGACTATCAATTCGAGGAGAATTTAAAGAAGCTTCTATCGTAAAAATAAATAAATTAAATTCATTTGAAATTAATAAAAATGAAAGTAAAAAAGTCAACCTATGCTTCAAGAATAAAAATATGAAAAAAAGCAATTCCTTTTTTGGATTAACTACTAGTAATTCTGGTAAGAAAATCTTAGAACAGAATTCAAGTGACTCAAGGTATGTGAAAAAAAGAGCTTTAACAGCAATTTATCAATTTAATGGTATTAAGCAAAAATTGAAAGATTCTGGAAGAGCTACGATTATTTTAGTATTATTATCAGTATTTTTTGTTGCCTTAAATTTTCCCTATATTCTCTCATGGTGTTTTTTTTATATACCATATCAAAGTGGTATGCTTAAAAATGAGAATACCGTTTATCTTCGATATTCATTCGTATTATTAGCAGAAATTTTACATTTGATGAATTATTCGATCAATTTAATATTGTGTTTTATGGCAAGCAAAAAATTTCGAGATCAATTTAAAAATCAATTTTTTTATATTAAACAATGTAAATTAATTTGTAATTTTAAATTAAATATTTTAAATATTGTATAGGGATTTTTTTAATGTGTTAATATTTTTTGCAATAAAATTGACTATTTAAAATTTTTTCATAAAATAAAAGTATATATATTCATTAATTCTTCTTTTAAAAAAAATTTTTTTTCTTTATATTAATAATTTTGATTCAATAGTAAATTCCCCACTTCAAAATTCCCCATTGTAAATTTCCCCACTTTTTTTCTCCCCATTTATAAATTTCCCCATTTAGAAAAAAATCCGTTTTAGAATTTTTCCCATGTATAAATTTCCCCACTTTTAAAATTCCCCAATAAAAATAAAATTATCATCTCAGCCAATCATTTTTTTCGACAAACTTTCTTAAATTTTTTATGTCAGTAATCTAGGTAAATATTTAAAAAAAAAAATTTCTTTAGATTATTTGTGTCGGTAATCTAGTTAAATATTTTTCGCTTTCTATCTGTAAATCAATTAGTCTTTTTAATTTTCTTAAACCGAAATACCGAATTTTGATCTCAATTTCTTAAAAAAAGTTTATTAAAAAACTATTAATTAAAAATTAAAAATGTTGAAATTTATTTTTATTACGACTTATCTTAAACTATATATCAAAAATGGATACTGTTCAATTCTTGAATCCTCAAAAAACATTGATAATCTATAAAAATTATAAATACAATTTGCACAAAAAAAATGATAATGGTACTCAAAGATGGAGATGTGAAGTATGCAAATCAATGAGTATAACTATAACCGAACAAGGTTGCGTCTTGAGAAAACCTGAGGAACACGACGTTCACCGAAAGCCCAAAGAATGTAAAAAATGTGCGATGTAAGCATTAATTGTTTAAAACAATACGAGCTTCTTAAATACAAATCAGGGACCGAAATAAATTTTAGCTTTTCTCAACGTTACCGTGAAATATTACAAGATCTGCAAGCAAATTATGATCCAATTTTAATTTCAAATTTTTTTCCAAGTGAGTCGAAAGCTCGATCAACTTGTGCAAAAATTCGAGAGAAAAATAGCATTAAAGAAGCCAAAACAGCAAAACAACTCGAATTCGACGAAAACCTAAAATATATTGTAATAAACAAAGTAAAAAGAGATTTTCCTAAGATTTGACAATCAAAACAAACATGGAAATCGAATATTGCTATTTATGTCTAATACAGCCATTGAAATTTTGAGAAAAGCCGAAGAATATCATTTGGATGTGACATTCAAATCATCGCCGGAAGTCTTTTATCAAATATTAACAGTTCATGCCGTTATTGAAAACTTTTCTTATCCTTGTGCTTATTTTCTAATCGAGAGTAAAAGTACAATTACTTATGTACTTGCACTTGAACAGCTGAGGAATATTGTATTTCCAAAAAACTTAAAACGCGTTATGACCGACTTTGAGATGTCTCTAATAAAAGCGGTAGTTTCAGTTTTTGGAGACGTACAGCTAAAAGGATGCTGGTTCCATTTAACCCAGGCAATCAGAAAAAACATTTTTTTAAACGGATTTAAAACTGTTTATTTTCGCGATGCATCTTTTAAATTTTGGGTAAAGCGATTTATGGCTTTAGCTTTAATTCCAATTGAATATTTAAAAGATGATAATAATCGATGAGATACCGGTCCAAGATGATAAAATATTCAAATTTGTAAAATATTTTATTAATCAATGGATAAACGGTTCGATTAGTCCAGAAATCTGGAACCATCATAGTTCTCAAAAGCGAACCAATAATGATTTAGAAGGGTTTCATTCAAAAGTAAATAAATTAATTCCAAGGGCCCATCCGAAAGTATCTGTAATTATATTATTTTTCGCTCAGGAAGATGCAAAAACAAGAGACCTTTACTTTAAAATAGACAAAAAGTGTAAGCAATCAAAAAAAGATTATGAAAAAGATCTAAAAATTCAACTTATTCATGAAGAATTTCTGAGAAATAAAACGTGTTTCAAAACCTATTTTGATAGTCTTACCAATCATGTTATGCATCCGTATGATTTGGATTTTGATATAGAAACACATAATGATGCAGAATTTTCCGAAGATACTCTAACTGATGAAGTTGAAGAACAAATAACATCAAGTATTAAAATAATAAAATTAAATAATTGTTTCAAAAATCAAGATTTTATAAAAGATATCGAAGAAAAATTAAAAGAAGTTCGTAAAAACAAAATTGAAAAAATTGTTGAACAAAATGTTGAAGCAGATCTCAGAAAAAGGCAGAACGATTCTCCGAAATTAATTACCCTAAAACGACAAAAAATTGAGAATCATATGATAGTAAAGAAAGAACATTTACTTTTAAGCCAAGCTAGTCTTCAAATCGAGAGCGATCAAAATAATCAGCCTTCATCATTCGTTTATGTAAATAACGATCAAATTATAGAGCCAATAAATAATTTTATATCAGAAAATAGTTGGCTAAATGCGCGTCAAATTGATTTAGCGTTTGATTTTATTGAGAAAAAAGCCCATATGTATGGATATTTTAATTTAACAATTTCAAATTTTTAGAAATTAGATTACTACAAAAGAAATAATTATTTATTAAATGAGTCTATGGAAGTTGACAAAATTTTTGCTGTCAACGTTAACAATATACATTGGATACTTCTTACAAACATAAATCTAAGCTCAAATTTATTATTCACATGGGAATCAGAGCAGCAAAATTGGTATGTGTACGACAGTATGAATGATGAGAATAACTGCCAAGCAGCAAATCAAGTTTTACGTTTGATGTATCCTGAGAAATTATGGGAAAAAGTAAATTTGGTCCAAGTCGAACCCCAAAAAGATGCAAATGATTGCGGTTTATTTGTTATTGCTTATGCTCAATTTTTAGCGAATTCAAAAGAACCTGCTTTTTATAAATTTGATCAACTGTTAATGCGAGAAAAGTTTAATTATTTTGTAAAATATGGTTACTTAGAAGACTTTGATGCTATTGAAATCGAATCGAAAGAAAAAAAAACAAAATCTATTGTAGTTAATTTTTAATTTATTTTTATCTATTTTCATTTTGTTTTATCTTTTTTTTTCTTTTGTTTTATTATTAATAAAATCTTAAAAAAATTAATTTTTTGATTGGAAGTTATTTAGTTCAGTTTTATTTAAAGTGGGGAAAATTATAAACGGGTAAAAAAAAAAGTGGGGAATTTTCTTGAAGGGAAAAAAAAAAGTAGGAAAAATATTGTGGGGAATTTTCGTATTTACCATTATTTTGCCCTTTTTTTTATTCAAAAATGATTGAATTTGAAAGTGACATTGACGCCTTCTCCGACAATGAAGACGTAACAACTCCACTATTATCTAAACGAATTGATAATGAGTTTGATAAAGATAAAAATAATTCGAGAAAAAGAAGAAGAATTTAGTGGGGCTTAGATACTTGGCTAATTTAGTGGGGCTAATTTAGTGATGCTTCGATAAAATATAAGGAATTTTTTGATTATTTTCAAGAAAACATCAAATACAGTCGAACCTTGGTATAACGAAAGGGTCGGTTCCGAAAAACACCCTTTCGTTGCATCGAAATTCGTTATATCAAGACGTTATTTCATATAATTTTCTAATTTGGGACATAATATTAGATTCGTAATAACGAGTTTTTCGCTATATCAGGTTTCGTTATAGCAAGGTTCGACTGTAAAGAACAATTTTCATGTTAACTCGACACACAGAAAAAAATCAATTTGTTCGCATGATTGTTTCGACTAAACACTTGTTAGAACTTGCAACAAAAAGTTTCATATTGTAATATGAGTTTATGGTCAACCTCAGAAGGACTGTACCTTAATGAGCACAAGTCCGCCGTCAACTTGATTCCAAAACAAAATAAAATATCAAAATAACGATCCATTTTAGTAATTTATGTAATTCAAATTCAAAATTTAACATTAAAATGTAATTGTAAAAAAATTAAATTAGGCAGTTAAAAACTTTTGTAGCGTCAAACACCCTTTCGATGCAACGAAAGGGTGTTTTTCGGAAGCGACCCTTTCGTTATACCAAGATTCGACTGTATATCACTTTTTTACTTTTTCTTTCACTTTTAGACAAAACTAAGGAAAGTTTGGTATGTAAATAAGGCTCTATCGTTCCAAGCAGCCCTGGGAATTATTTTTCAATTTAAAACAAAATAAAAATTAATAGAAGAAATAAAGAAAAGAAAGTAGAAGAAATAAATAACTAAAATTTAAATTGAAATTTTATTTTTAATTACAAGCTTGACTAATTTTCGAGGAAATTTTTTCCCTTAAAAGGTAATGTTATAATAACTAATTTAGATTTGAAAAAAAATTCCAAAATTTAAAAAATCAGATCAAATTAACCAAAAAAAAAAATTTTTTCAGTCTTGTTTAGCCTAAATTTTATGATTTTGAGTATATTTTAATTTCAAGAATGCAATTTTTTTTTAGTGTAGTTTTTTTATTTTATTAAAATTAAATTAGATTTGGTCGTTTTTAAAATTATCTTCCTAATTTTGAGACATTTCAAAATAAGTAAGATACCGTAAACCCTTGCAATATCGTGCGTGCACTTAAACCCGAATATTCGGTTTGTACCCAATTTTTTGATTGGTTAATTTTTTTTTTTATTTTTAAAAATTTTTATTTTCTTAATCCTATGGTTATTTCTAATGAAATAAAAATTGTTTTTAAACTTTAATTTAATAAAACCGTTTATTGAATTTTTTAAAAAATATATAAAATTGATAGACCGGTTTCACCCGAAGGCTTCGTCAGTATCATAAATGTAGCAAAATAAAATAGTTTTTAAATATAACAAATAATAAATAAAAATAAACTTTTTTAGATAATAGAGAAATAAAATTCGAGACTGTTAGAAAGAATATAATTTAAGCCATTTAGCTCTATAGTGTTAAACATAATAATAAAATCGCTTTCTAATCTATTTCTATAATATATACAGTTTGAAATAAAGACCTGAAATGAAAAATCCTATTTAAATTATGATTTTTCATAAAGTGATTATATAAAGCAAAAGATTTTTTACAATTGGATAGAAGGTTAGAGAGTTTATTTTGGTTTAAACAAGCATTTAGTCTTGTACTATACAAAATTTTATAAATATGTTCTTGGATTCTTATTGAGATTTTTCGTGAAGTTTCACCAAAATAAAATTTATTACACTTGTTACATTTTATAAAGTATATACAATTATCTGGATAAAATAGTCGTTTTAAAGCAGATGACTAATCAAGCTTTTTTTAAATTTCATTAATAAACTTTTTTCAATTTTTAAAATCTTGATTTTCAATAATTTCTGTGCTGTATGAGCTATTATGGTCTTTTAATATTTACTCTTTTTGATGGAAGGCTTACTGAATACCGAAAAACTCATATTTTAGGAAATAACTTAATTCGGGTCTATTCCATTATGTGACTAGCTGGTCACTTATTATGTGACCAGACCTATTCATCTCAATTAAATGACCAGGAAAGGTCATCTATTTATTTGAGATCTAATTTCAGATGACTAACAAAAAAAGTTCGTAAATTTCAAAAAAATTATGTGACCAGGTAATTATTTTTTTGACCAATACTTTTTTTATGTGACGAGTTTTGGATAAAAAACAAAAAATGATCACAAAAAACTTTACGTAATGATAAGTAGCGACATAAGCTACACTTTCGAGATATAATCACTACTAAGGTAATATTTAATAAGGAAATTTACTTTAAAATTCAATTTTTCTTAATATATCTTGATAATTGTGTTTTGATAACAACAAAATCATAATATTAAGAAATTATTTATGTGACCAGTTTAAAAAGAGATTGCCAAAAAAATAATATGTGACCATTAAATTAAATAGGTGACCAAATATTGATCACTTATTAGGTCTCAAAAAAAGTTGAGATGAAAAGGTTTTGTCACATAATAGGTGACCAGCTGCTCACATAATGGAATCGACCCCTTAATTCCATCGATAGATCTTTTCCAAAAAGATAAACCATTCTATTTCCAGCAGGAAAATCCTCTCAGTGGTTGTAATAAAAGTGTAACGTCAACCGTAACCGTAACCTTAGTGTAACCAAAGCGTAACCGTAACCGTCACCGTCACCGTAACCGTAACCTTGTGTGACCGTAACCGTAACCGTCACCGTAAGTTTCGTAAAATTTAAAATAAAAGACTCATTTCAATCAATTTTATGAGCTAGCGTACCAGCATACCGTAAAAAAACTGACCAACATATTAGACTCAGATTAGTAAATTCAACTTTTTGGGATAAAAAATTTTTAAAAAAACTTGTAAATAAAAAATTCAGAAATTTAAATTTTTTTTAGGAAATTAAAAAATTTATATGATTAAATTTTTAAAAAGAAACAGAAATTTTATTATTATTACAAAATTCCTAAAAAAAGTTAAATTTCTGAATTTTTTATTTACAAGTTTTTTTAAAAATTTTTTATCCCAAAAAGTTGAATTTACTAATCTGAGTCTAATATGTTGGTCAGTTTTTTTACGGTATGCTGGTACGCTAGCTCATAAAATTGATTGAAATGAGTCTTTTATTTTAAATTTTACGAAACTTACGGTGACGGTTACGGTTACGCTTTGGTTACACTAAGGTTACGGTTACACTTGGGTTATGGTTACAGTCACACAAGGTTACGGTTGACGTTACACTTTTATTACAATCACTGTAAATAACATCCCGAAATCAATCCTTGAAGACTTAGTTGACTGAATGCCTAAAAGAATAAATAAATGCTTGAAAAATAAGGGGGGAGTACACGAATTAACAGATAGAAGCATCATGTCTTATTAATTAGATCATTTTATTTTAGCATCCTATTTTAAAAGGCTTTCAAAAGTTATTATTTTTTCGGTATTGTTTCCTTCCGTGTCATTTTTATTTTCTTATTTTTTTTTAATTTGAGTGTCTTTATACTCAGTAACAATTTCTCATGATCTATTTCCTCACAGTAACAGTATGTTTAAAATTCCTAAACTTTCTCTCATGAAACCTATCAATTTTGGTTTTTCCATTTTTTCACTGCATCAAGGAATTTTTTTTACCACCTATTATGTTTTTGAAATTTCCTTCCATTGCATTAAGGATTTCTGTTTGCATTTTAATTTAAAAAAAAACATTTGAAATATTTTTTTGAAAGTAGATTAGTTTTTTTTTTGAATAAACAAAAGTAATATAGACTATATCTTAATTAATAAGGTATGAGGTAGAAAAAAACATAAGATATGGGAGGCAGAGCCTTTTATATTGCGAGTAACGAAGCGTTAATTTGATTCGGAAATTCAAAATATAGGGATATAGCATTTTTTTTTGAATGTTAAAAAAAATTTCGAAAAAAGGAAGGCATGGCCCTAACAGTATTGAAGGCATGGCCCTAACAGTATTGAAGGCATGGCCCTAACAGTATTGAAGGCATAGCCCTAACAGTATTGAAGGCATGGCCCTAACAGTATTGAAGGCATGGCCCTATCATTATTGAAGGCATGGCCCTCTAAACGTATAGTTTTTTTTCAGCATTTCAGTTTCCTATAATCTTTACGATGGAAAATTCGAAAATTAAAATACATATAAGCCAATTAAATTAATTTTTCGGTTTAAAAAAAGAAATGTTTTTTTTTTTATTATTATCTAATTATAGGTGATAATTAATTTTTTTTATGCTTGTTAGTTAATTTAGTTTTTTTGAGCTTTATTCATTCCCAAAAAGAGATGGTATTATATAAACAATTTCCGTCACCATTAGTATAATTTTCAAATTATTCAATTACTTTATTTGCAATATTTAAATTTTTTATGATAATTGACAGTCTTTCAACACTTTTTTAACACTAATTCTCAATTTTTATTTTTTTGACTCCACCTTTTTTTAAAGCGGTCAAAGAAAGAAAAAAAAAATGTTGAAAACCTGACAGGTGTGAATAAAGTGTTGAAAAACCGTGAGCCCTTAGTTAATAAATAAAACTATTGTTTTTCATAAACAATAAACAATCAATTAAATTAAAAAAAGTTCTGAATATTGTTTTTATGTTGCGAACCAATAGATTCTTGTACTTTTTAATCCAATAGAAATTGAGCGCTTGAATAAAGGCTCAAAATCGTTCGGTCTTGTATTCTCACGTCTGCTTATTAGCTTCGTCACTTCGTTCCTCGCAATAAATAGTGAATAAAGCATAAAGTATTTTTGATCCTAAAATTCGACAAAAAATTAAAATTTTTTGTCGAATTTTAAAAAAATAGTATATATTTATAATATTAAAAGCTAAATTTTTTTTTACAACTTTTAAAAAGATTTATTTTTAGAAAAATTAAATTTTTTAAAAATTTTTAAGTTTAAATTTTTGTTTTTATCATCAGCTTATTTCGCGTAAATAGCGATGATTTGGGAATTAGTCGACGTGAAAAGTTTATTGTTTAACTAAGAATATTTTTTTTTGAGAAAATTTTTGGATAAGTGCCCTATCGTCGAAAAATCATTTTATGGGTTAATTTTTGATTTTCTCTTTTTATATGTTTTTTTCTCCCTCAACCATTAATAAGCAATGTTTTCAACAAAAGCATTTTAGAGTCAAGTTTATACTTGACTCTTCAGGTTTTATTTTAAAAGTCAATTCATTACTTGACTTTGGTTTTGTGTTTTACTCAAAGTAAAGTTCGGACTTGACTTTAAAAAATATCTTAGCCTAAGTTATTTATCTATTTATCGCGTTTAATCCTACCAAAATTTTGGCATTGTTAATTATACATTCGTTAAAAAATTCAAATAATAGTTTCTTTAAATTTTATTCAAATGACTATATTAGAAACTGTCTTAATTTCAAATATAAAACGTCAATATCTAGCGATCTTTTCCAAAATAAAAGCTAACTTTTGTAATGAATTGTCATATCTATACTAACGAATGTTCTCAAAATATTTTTATATGATTCGAATTGACTTATTAGGTCTCAAAATCGCTAAATTTATACTACGGTTTATTATTTGGAGAACTTTAGAAACCAAGTTTAATTAGTTAACACACAGGTCAAGCAAAAACATATTTTTTTTAAATTTTGAAAATTTTACAAAAGGATATTTTGTATCATAAAAAAAATTTATTGTAAATTTCATTTAGTTTATCGCAATTTTAGACAATCAATTTCCGCAATTGCGCAGCTATTTTTTTCTTGAATAAACGCAATTATTATTGTCCCTAGTTATAGAAAACTAAGGAATCGATTTTAAATTTATTTTCTTTAAAATATCACATCAATCCTTTTTTTTAATATTCTTTACAAATTAGCAAAAGCCAGATAGTTGTTCTTCATTTATCTTTAGTCTAATTTCCTTAATTTTAAGAATGTTCCCCTGTTAAAATATTATATGAGATTTTTAGTTAACATATTCTCATGAGGTCTCAGTCCTCATTACAATTTATACATTTTTTTTTTTAATTTTTATTAGACTATTTTCAATAATCGAAAGTCGATTTAATGCCTTTAGAGTCTAGTTGTTGCTCAAAAAATTAAAAATCAAGGAACCAAAGTGATCAGAATTGAAATATTTGTGTCGTACATAAAACAAAAGTAGCTTTTAGTATATCGTGGTTATTTGAGTTAAAGTATCTAAATGTCTTATAATTATGAAACAATCAAATAAATGAAAATCTTGAGTTTTATTTTAAATATCTTGCTGAAACGTGACCCGGTTTTCAACACATGAAATTATTAAAAATACTCTAATAAAATTTAAAAAAAATATTTTTTGAAGTTTGAAGCAAAATAATTTTCCTAAAAATTTTGGGACTGGTTAAAAATCTGACCCAATGATCATATATTTTATTCCTAAAAAAATTTTGGTAAAATATATGATCAGAAATAAATATTTTGAATAAAAATGATTAAAATTTTTATTGCTCATAAAATTTACTCAAATCTTAAAATGAAAATATTTAAAAATGATCTAAGATTTAAAAATTTAAATCGTTTTTCTGACTTTTTTTATGTTTTAACGCTAAAAAAATTTAAAAAGTAATCAATTAAACCTTATAATTAAAACATAATTTTGCCTTTTTTTGGTAAATTTATAATCAGGTATTTACAAAATTTAAAAAAAAATTGATCATATTTTTTACCAAAATTTTTTTAGGAGTAAAATATATGATCATTGGGTCAGATTTTTAACCAGCCCCAAAATTTTTGCATGATTCCACGACTTATTGCATAAAAATAGTAATACTTACAATTATTAAGAGCACTGTTTATACACTTAACACTCTTTGAGATCTAATGAGATTATGGTAAACAAAAATTCCTCATGAGATCTCATTGAAATTCTTACGAGGGTTAACGTAATATAATGTCTCGCTATAAAATAAAAAAGACTCAAATAAAATATTTTATATGAGTCTTTTTATTTTTTTAGAATTTTAAAATAATATAACATTCAAAAAAAATATTTTTATAATTTATTTTTTTCAATAAATCTTTTTTACTCCTACATTCTTTTATAAAAAAGAAAAGGATCCTTTTATTTTTTGTCTTCGCGAAGATAATAACATTAGGGGAAACTTATAAGAATTTATCATTTTTTTTAAGATCTTACTTGAACTTTTATGAAAATTTTCTAGTTAAAGTTGAAGTTATTTTGAAAATTTCAAAAATAAAATTCTAATTGCTCTTCAATAATGAATGATTAATAAATGATGGTTTTATAATTGAAAATTAATTTTTCTTTAAATTACTAAATTGAATTTAAGTATCAAAAAGAAACTAAAAAAAACTAAAAAATTACTTAATAAAAGTTTTTTTTTACCGGCTTTGTCGACTAATAAGAACTATTTTTCTTTTGGCGTCATAATGAAACTAATAAATAAATTAAATTATTTTAAAAAAAAATCTTTTGTTAATCTCGTTAGAAGAATGTTAAGAATTCATTAGTGAAATTAAAGCAATAAATAGTCCTAAAGATACAGTGTAAATATTTAGAGTGGTTAATATTTTGAGTCATTAAATTTTAAATGTTTTTTTCAATATCAATATAAATAAAATTTTTATCAATATTTTTTGTTTAACAAAGAGCACGAACTAAGTAATTTTGTAAATCCATTTTTCAAAATTTAAATATTTGGGTCTAGTCGGCTATATTTTCAGTCGATAACCAAATAAGTTATCTCGGTGGCCATGGTCGGATCAGTAATCTACTAGATAACATATTTGTTATCAATCCTATATGTTATCTTTATTATAATTTTTTTTTTAATTTAGGCTATCGAAACCTAAAATATGTAATCGAGAATTTTATTACGTTATCTTTTTTGACAACTAAAAGTAATATTTGAAAATAAATCTGGTTTATTCTTTTGTGTTCTATAACAACTTTACCTACAAGTTTGAAATTTCATTAGAAAAGTGCGATGTTTCAAAATATTTCAAATATTTTGAAACTTTTTAAAAAAATATTTGAATGTTTTTTTTTTTGATGAAGGTGAATCAAAACAAAATATCTTGATCTAAATAGCCAAAAGAATTTACTCATCTCAACCAAGTAGCGTATTTTGTTATAGTAATTTTCTAAATATTCAGAATAATCTGAAGGTCTATGTTTCAGCAACTTTTAAATTCAAAGGATCTTTTAATTTATTTTTATTTTTTTAAGGGTGTTTATCTAATTCTTAATTTTGATTGGGGATTTTATCAGGAAATTAGACAAGTCTTTAAAAATTTTCCTTGTCTAAACTAAAGAGCGTATTTAGTTATAGTGATTTATCAAATATTTAAAAAAAAAAATTAAATTTTTTTTAAAAATTAAATTATTTGGAAAATTTACTATAAATAAATACGCTACTTAGATCAAGCATATTTAGTTTTGATACATCTTCATTGCAAAAATAACACTCAAATATTTTTTTCAAAAAAATATTTTGAAACATCGCTCTTTTCTAATGAAATTTCAAACTTGTAGGTAAAACTGTTATAGAACACAAAAGAATAAACCATCTTAATGAAAATTTAATTGATTTTTAAAAATCTGTTCTTGAAAATTGTCGGGACACTATCAAAATGTGATTTAATCAAAGTGTGCCTTTAGCACGAGATTACTGTAGTTTTAACTCGAATCTACAGTCATTTATTTTAAACTTCTATCTAAAAATTTAAACGCGAAATTATTCAAAAACTAAATCTTTAATCTTTCTTTTTATGATTTCGAGCTACATGCATGTTGACCCCACAATCCCCTTCCTTATATGCTCCACAAATTGGACATGGCTTAGGATTTTTTTTATAATCTCTATAGTCTCACAAGAATTTTTAGGGCATATCCTAAGTTCGAATTTCACACAAAATCGCCTTTTTTTTTAAATCACAAGATACATTTTCAATTTGTTTAGTCAATTTAGTAATTTTAATTTGATTATTGTAGGTATTTGACATAATTTCTTCTTCATTGAATGGAATCTCGTCAGCTTAAGATACACTATCAGATAGGCCATGTTGATTCAAAGTACTCGATCCACTTATCAAAGTACAACGATAGTCGCATCTTCATCTTCAACACTAGCGTCATCTTCACTACAAGGAGCAAAGTTTGGGAATCAGACGAAATGACTCAAGTCTTAGTGATTCGAATGAGTCTGACTAAAGTCCTTTAAGTCCCAGTCTTCGAATTTTTGTCAAAATGACTCAATCTCTTAAGTCAAAAAATTAATTTTTTATAAAGACTTAAAAAAAATTTTATTTAAAAAAAAGGACATTAAAAATTCATGATTATTTTTTTCGTCATCAAGTGGCTTGACATTATAAAAATAATTTATTTATTTTAAAAAAAATTTCTTAGAACATTTTTAAAAAATCGCATTCTGCCTTTTTCATTTATTCCATTTTATTTTTTAAGACTATAAAAAGTTATCAAAAGAAAACTACAACTCTTTCAAGTCCCATTGATAAGAACATTAATTTTTATACAAGACTCAGACTTAAAGGACTTGAGTCCAAATTTTATAATTGACTCAGACTTAAAATTTTGAGTCTTTTAAATTTTTTTTAAAAGTTTAAGTTTAAGTTAAGGTTTAAGGACTCAAACCAAAGTCTTAAACATGCTACATGCATTGAAATTTTTTATTAATCATAGATTTTTTTTAAGTATTGTATAATAACATGAATTAATAACAATTTTTGAAAAAGCTACATTAACAAAATTTTTTTCATAAAAATTATCTAATTTGTATTTTGGTTATCGGTGGCGATTTTATGTTATCATTAAAAATAATATATCGGATTGATAAAAAATATGTTATCTAGTAGATAACCTATGCGACCATGACCATCCAGATAACCTATTTGGTTATCGATCGATAAAATAACCGACTAGATCCAAATATTTAAGTATACATTTTTATATTAGGCCTCAAAATTCTAAATTACAAAGTTTTAACGTTTTTCATAAATTCCAGAATTTACGTTATAATTTTAATTGACGGAGATATAAAAACTTTATAAATATTGTTTTCAGTATTAAGGTGTCCCATATTATGAACCCCAGTCGACAAAAAATCTAAGAACTCTTTTAATTATAATATAATAAATTCCAAATTTTTAATTCTTGGCTATGTGAAGTTCATTTCAGTTAACTCATTTCAATTCCTTAAAACTAAAATAATTTTTTATAGGTAATTGATAAATCATTTCTGCAAAATGATGCAATTTTATACCATCCGAAAAAATAGGTCTGCAAAAACTGTGCATTTTAAATATTTAATCTTTTTCATTGCGTGCAATTCTCCAAAACTGCACTTTTTTTGCAGACCTATTTTTTCGGATGGTACAAAATTGCATCATTTTGCAGAAATGATTTATCAATTACCTAT
>NTPY01000350.1:502593-513188 GCA_002922825.1 Brachionus calyciflorus | reverse complement strand
AACTTTAAATGATGCATCAAATCATTTTTCTAAATTTAAAAAAAATACGTGTTTGATGCCGCACCTCTTTTCAACTTGTTGATCTAAAATGCAATGCCTTAAATAACAAGGCAGTAAGGTATTAAAAAAAATTTTAATTTTTTATAATTAGCTCATTTTTTGTACGAGAATTTTTATTAAAATTCTTGTAGCTACAGTACAATTCAAAACAAAGTTAACGACCTGTTTAAACACTGTTTATACTGAACATACACAAAACAAAACCAAACCTAAACAGAAACATTTTTAAATGGTTTTGTGTTGGTTTTGTGTATCCTCTGTCTATAACTTTGTTTATGTTTTCGTTATTTTTGTTTCGGATTGTACTAAAACTTATAGCTACAAAAAAAACGGAAAAAATTTAGTACTTAAGTATCGTGTGTAAGACTTAAATATTTACAAATTCGAAAAAAAGATATTAAACTAGAAAACCTATCAAAAAGTTCGCAATCTCAGGCCAACTCAAAATTCTTCTAAACCCAAATAAAAACATTGAATAAAAATTTCTGATGCAAAAGTTTTAAATTGTTTGATTTTAAGTCAAACAAGCATAAGAAAACATTTAATTTCTAAAATAAATCTATAATAAATTACTTAAAAAACAAAAGAGAGAGATAATGATTAGTTTTCTCTTTTTTTTTTATATTTCTTTAACATACTTCAAACATAAAGAAAAAAATAATACAACTAATTTACACTTGAAATCAAAAAAAAAAATAAAAATGAACCCTTTAGAATAATTCCGTTTTGAAAAAAAAAACTCAAAAATTTCAGTTTAACAAATCATAAAAAAAAAAATAAAATAAAATTGCTCAACTAATCATTAAACAATTACAAGTCTTTCAATTTTCAATTTTATTTTTTTATTCTTCTTAGAAAAAAAGTGGTAGTTTTCGATCGAATTAGTTTGTAATTAGTTAAGGCTCAAAGAAATTTTTTTCGTTTTACTTCTTTAGGCAAAATTAACAAAAAATAAAAAGTATATAAAACTCTAAGGATCTTTTAGAATTTTTTTAGAAGACCTAAAATAAAACTGTCAATTTAAATGAATCACGTAAAACCGTAATCTTACAACACATGTAATATCTAACAACAACTGAAGAAAAAAAATCAACCCGAGAGAATTAAAATCGGATATTGTTTTTATAATAGTGATTTATTAATTTTCCTCGACATAAATTAAAAAAATTCTAATTATAAATTTTGTTGTTGTCGTAAAGATCCCAAAGAAAATTGCAAAATTTTATTTCGAAAATTTTTTGACATTTAATTAAGTGTATTCGATTACTAGTATAGTTTTTTTTTATTAAGTGGAATTATTATGACCGTCGTTATTTTCTCGAAGGAAAATTCCAATTCAAATCGAAAAGAAACTTTCTAGTTTTATTCTTTTGTTTAATCAATCAATTTTATAAATTATTAATATGCAAATAGGCCAATTTTAAGTTTTAGAGATTATAAAACGTGATTTTTAGAATGGAATTATTTAAGCTCTCAGTTTCTGATTTGGTATCAATGATATATATCAAATATACATAAGATTCAAAAAGTATTTTTTTTGTTGTTGTTGTTGTAAATTTATCACGACCAGCCATCTCTAGTTTTTAAGATATAAGATTTGGAAGATATGGAAATTTTTTCACATAATATTTATTTTCAAATAGAGTTTTTGTGCGAAAACTATTTTCGTCCATAAGAAATTATATTGAAAACTAATTCAACATAAATTCAGTTGTGGAAAAAAGTTTCATAGAGAAAAATTTTTGTTTTGTTTGATGTAGCAAAAATGTTACAAATTGTAAAAATTTCAAATTTGGAAAAAATTTTTCCCTTAAAGCAGTTAAAATGCTGAATTGAAATGAGTGAATAGAAATAAACTTCACAGCCCTGTTTTTCTCTCGGATTTAAGGCGCCTCAAATCATTAATATTGGTATCTTTAAATTTTATTCCTCAATTGATAAGCGTTTCCGAAAATTTTCTGAATAAAAATTTAAATATATAATGATAAAATCTAGCGAAGATGGTTTCGATTTTTTAGAAAACTATTTAATTTTGAAGTATTTCTGGAAAAAAATCTTATTTTTAGTCATTTTTCATTAAAAATTTGGTTTTTCTGAAACTTTAGTAATCTTTTTTTTGGTTATTATGAATCAAATTGTTCAAAATCAAAACCATATTTTATTTAAGAATGGTTAAATCTATATTTCAAAATATTTTCGAAATATTTTTATCAGAATAGACATGAGTTGTTAAGGCTCAAAAACAGCCAAATCTAAATTAAGGTTTATGATTTGGTGGACTTAGTTAGTTTAGTTTGGTGGACCAAATTTAGATTTCGATTCGATTTATGTGCTTTTTAGAAGTCAGTTATTAAACTAAATATTTTAGAAATTCTTATTGAAGAAAGACATTTTTATTTTACTAGAAATAGATAAAAAATTTAGGCTTTTCTTTTGATTTCAGAATTTCAAATCAACTTGTTTTTAAAGTATATTTCTAGTATTATTTTATTGTATTTATGTCTTCTAATTTATTCGTTATTAAAGCTTATTGTTAAAAGTTTATATTCATACTTCTAGGACAGTCAATATTTATTCGAAAATTGTTGATAAGATACATTTTTATAAGTTTAATCGAATACTTTAGTGATTTTTTGGTCTAAGTATAGATTAGTTGTGGAATTAGCAATAGAAAACTGTATATTAAATAATATTTTTCAACATATTATTTTGAAGATTTTGTTTAGTTAGCTAATATTTTTAGATTTCAGTCAATTTTTTGTTAGCTTTTTTTAAAGCTGGAATAAAAATTAATCTTAAATTGTCGTGAACTAGTCGTTTACTATTTTTTATTTGTTAAGCTTTTTAGAAAGTCAAATTTTGACAAGAGTAATTTTCCGTAAAATTTCATAAAAAATTTATAAGATGAAAATATTGTAAACATAATTGAATCTGTAAAGTAAATCTTAATTCGTCATTTCCCCAGTAAAATTTAAAAAACTGTAAACACACTCAAATAGAGACTGACATTCGTACAAATTTAAGAATCTTAATTTCATAAAAACCATTTTAATTTTCTTCTTTGGAAAATATTCTAAATTTAACCTGTATTTTTGAATGTGGCTAAATTTTTAAACTTAGTACTTTAAAGGTTATTAAAATAAAATTATAAAGAAATCATCTGAAAAAAGAGGTTTTATTTCTTAGTAATTTGTATTTATTCTTTTATAAAATAATTGAAAAATTTTTTTTTAAGACATAATTTTTTGGGTGTAGCAAAATTGTTTCACTTTTTAGCAATTTACAGAATAAGTTTATCAGTTTCCATTCAAAAGTTATAACAATTTGAGTGAATTGAAATTTATTGTACAGAGCCGGTAATTTGAAGTTATGTATCAATACACCAATTTATGGCTCAATTCAATAACAACCAAAAATAAAGCTTTATTATTTAAATTTTCTAAAATATTTAGATATAAAGAATGGTTCTACATTATATGTAAAACCTAAAAATTAATGATTTATAAAAAATTTGTCACTTAAAAGATGACCAAAAAGCATTCAATATACTAAAAATTTGTTCTTAATTGACTTTTTGAATTGCGTTTTGTCAAGTTAATTGTGAATGTGAACTTTAGTGAAAAAGTACAGTACACTTTTAAACAAAACTCACTAACTTTTTTTCTAAACGTTAAAAATTAGTCCTGTATATTGTAACATCTGATACAAAATTTGTATCATATAAATTTTACTCCTGCAAAATTATTATGTAAGCGTGCATTTTGCAGGAATATGTCAGAAGAATTGCAGATGGTATATTTGAATGATACAAATTATGTATCACAGGTTACAGTTGGCAGAACTTATTTTTAAAATTTCCATTAGAAGTTACTAGATTATTAATAATTTTGTAGTAACTTTTGTACGGAGTTTCACATTTTTTACTGCTTAAAAAAAATTTTAGTACTGAAATCTAGTACAAAAATCGAATAACTTTTTATGAAAATTTTAAAAAATAGGTTCTGCAAACTGTAACATCTGACTGTACTTTTTCACTAAAATTCACATTCAAAAGTTAATTTCAAGTCTAATTCAATTTTTTATTAAATTTGTAAAAATATATTTTTCATTTTAAACTTTCAAAATTAACTGCGCAATTTTAGGAACAGATTAAAGATTCATTATTAGCGGAGAAAAAGTATCAGTAACAAGTCTTTAGAATAAAATTTCTTAATAAAATAATTCTATAAATATTAGGCAAGATTTTTTTTCTATTTTAATTTTTTCTAAAAAATTGCGTAATAACATTTCAAAATTTAACATGAAAATGAATTGTAAAAAATTTAAATTACGCAATTAAAAAAATTTTGAAAATGTAAAATAGAAAAAAAATCTTGCTATTTTTAAATGGAATTGCAAAAAAATGTATTATCTTTATTTAAATGTTGAATTGATGTATTGAGATGTGTGAAACGAGTCTTAACTTTAAAGTGCCAATTTGCCACCTTCATGCTTCGATTATGTATCATAATTTTGGTCAAATTTTAATTTTCTTTTTCTGATTTTTTTTATAGACCAATCCTCTCTTCTTTTAATTTCAACAATATATTTTTTTAATTTTATTTACTTTTAGGATCAATTTAATTGCTATTTTATTTTCAGACTAAGAAATTTCTTTTCGAAAAATTTTCAAATGATAAAATTGTCTGCTTTTTCTAGAAACTCTCTTATCAAAGCATGGATTAAGAACTTTATATTTCAGAAGCTTTTCTTCATATACTTCGTTTATTATAAAAAAATTTCTTGATTCTCTTGTTCATTAATAATTGTTCACAAAAAGGCCAAGTTGTTTCACAAAACTTCTTATTAACTAAAATTATAAACTAATTTTTTTGATTGCGAGGAACAAGTAGATCGTGACGAGCTTCCTTTAAAATTTAAAAATTAATAATTTCTAAAACATATTAAAATTGATTCTCAAATGAATTCAAGTGTTTTACTTTCTAAACCAACTGTATTTGTTTAATTTCTTTAAAATTATCACTATGTCATCCTTAGACTTAATATCAAAAATTATTCATTTTGATTCTTATATCCGAGAAAAACAATTTTGAAGAATTATCCAATTTTATTTTATTTAGTGGGGGAAAAAAATATCTAATCCCAATAGTATCATAAAGTAAACAATACAAAAAACATATCAATAGGATTAATTAATTTTAAAGGAAAAAAATTTTCATTTTATGGAGTACTATCTCAAGACTTTTTTTTTTAATTTATTGAGTTTAACAACAACTAAAAAATAAAGAGGAAATAAACTAAATTACTAATATAAATATTTAGAAGATACAATGTTAAATAAACAATCAATAAAAAATTTTCTCTTACTTACTTAATTTAATTAAGAGTCTTATCTTACGATAATATAAAAAGAGAAAAAAAATTTTTTTTTTTTGTTGAAGAGTTTCTCTTTTAGTAAAATTTTTTTATTTTTTTAATAGATTTTTATTGTTGTAATGTTATTTATTTAATGATGATGTCAGAGACAAGTCTTTTTTACGATAGTGAATCAATTGATATTTATAGTGATGGTTATTTAAATGAAACAATAAGAAATTATTTTCCATTGTATCAAGATGAAAATTTTTTAAATAAAAATTTATCATATTTGTATTTGAATGATTATTCTATGGGTCAGGTTGAACCGAATGATTTTAGTTTAGATCAATTAAGAACACCACTTTTTTACATTTTATTCATAGTGTTTATTTATATTGTACTTGTTACTGTAGTCTTTCTATCAGCTCTTTATTCAACGCGTAAAAAATCGAGTATGTACGATTTAGAAGATGAAGCGGATGTTTATTTTTGTTATACTAATAGTCAAAAGAGTGAAAGTGATAAAATGGAGACTGTTTTGTTATTCGAAGAATCAAGTTCTGATGATGATGAAGAAGAAAAAAGAGAATTGAGTTTATTTTCTAATTTTCAAAAGTATTTGAGGGCGTTTAAACCATATAAGCCTATTAAACTCGAATCGATTTATGAGCATACAATATGAGAAAAAAATAGATCGAAGCGCTAAGTGCCTTAAATGAAGTTAGAGTTTAAGAAATGAGTATGGAAATTAATATTAAACTTTTTTTTGTATTAATTTTATTTGTAAATATTCGTTTATTTAATAAAAAAAATTTTGTTTTAACAAGTTTTTTTTTTGAAAACAGTACAAATGGTTTTTAAAATCGAAAAGCTCAAACACATCGTTTAAAATATATCCTCGTCTATGACTTCAACTACTCTTCATAAATGTATTTAATTTAGCCTTGCTTATACTTTTCAGCTAAATAGTCTATAACTGTTTAGATATAAATTATAAAATCACAGTGTTTATTTAATTTTAATTCAGTTTCCTCTTTATTATTGTTTTGAAAGCTCACTTATTTTTTTCTATATAAGGCTAGAAGTGATCATTATTATTATTAAATAAAGAATTATAATTTAATTATCTTTATTATTTATTTGTCCTCTTAGGCAATTTAATCCTTAATCGATTTAAAGTCAAGTTCAATAGCCGTATAGAATTCTAGCACTTTAAAATAATTTTAAATGGGCAAAATAAAGTTTTATTACTATTACAATTTACTATTTTCAATTTTATTTTTTGCAAATGCACAAAAAAAATTTCATGATTTGATTTAATTTGAAAAAAAAATTTGGAATTTTAAAAAATTTTGCAAAGTAATTTTAATTTAAATTGTAAATAGTAATAGTAATAAAACTTTATTTTGCCTTTAAATGCGACATGGATACCTGTACTCTTTAATGGATGTGAAACATGGACTTTAACTGAAATGAGATCAGATTCTTTAAATTGTCTTGTAAGAAAATTTTATAGTTATGAAGTTGCACTTAGTTGCAATTTTTTATTCAAGTTTGATTATTTTTGTACTGTTTTTTTGTACCAAAATTCACAATGCCTTGAAATATTTGAATTGAGCGAATTGATCACAAACTTCAGTTCACCGTGTTGAAATAAAATCAGATATGCTAAAATTGCACAAAATATTTTCTAATCCTTTTTAATGACGTGTATTTTGCAGATAAATTGCAGATAATTTGCAGAGGCTGAATAACAAATGTACAAACTGTGTACATTCTGCTACAATTTACAGAATAAATTTATTCCATTCACAAAAAAAGTTAAAGCGGTTTATATTTTTGTAAAATAAATTTTTGTAACAGAAATTCACATAGCCCGATTTGTGATAATTTAGAATTGCGAAAACAAAATTGCTGAAATAAAGTGGGGCTTTTAATACGAACGAAGCTACGGATTTTGAAAATCATCTAAATATAAAACAATATTTTATTGTCTTGAGTCCACCTTTTTCTAATATTTATAATATTACCAAGTTCTTTAAAACCTATTAAAACTATCTTTGGTTTTAATTTCGCGCTTGAACGATTTAAAAAAGTGAAACAATTTAAAAGAAAAAAAAATTGAGGTCAACTTAATTTTTAGACAAGGACAATTTCAAACTCATTTTGAAACATAAAATTAAATGCTTTTTTTTTCAAATTAAAAACGAAAAATAAAAATTTTCATAAAATGTTAAATTTTTTGAAAATTTCAACTAAATTGAAAAAAAATTTCAAATATGGTGTTTTTGGCAATACTTTAATTGGTATATTTCTACGTGGTTTTGGCGATACCATTCAACAAAAAATTGAAATCAAGTCCAATCAGAACCAGGTTCAAAAATTTGATCTAACAAGAACAAGTATTAAATTTAATAATTACACAAAAAAAAAATAATATTTATGTTTTTATTTTTAGAGAATATTTCTTTGACTGGTGTTGTTATAGGTCCTTTAAATTATTACTGGTATAAATATTTGGACACAAAATATCCGACAAAAACACCTCGTATTATAATCAAAAAAATATTATTAGATCAAATTTATGGAGCGACATTTTTTACATTTTTATTTATTGTTATAGTTTGTTTATTAGATGGTAAAACAATACGTGAAAGTCTAAGTGAATTTGTAGAAAAATTTCCTTTTATTTATCTTGTTGATTGGCTTCTATGGCCGCCGAGTCAAGCTCTTAATTTCTATTTTGTGCATAAGGAATTTAGAGTTATTTTTGTTAATTTAACTCTTGTTTGTTGGAATATTTTTTTATCTTATGTCAAATATAATTAATCTTAAAAATAAAGAATTAATTTTTGAATTATTTTTATTTAAAAGTCACAAAAAAAGTTTAATTATTTAAAAAAGAAATTTAATTTTTTAATAAATATTTCTATTAATAACTAAAGGAACAGCTGGTTTAACTTGAATGTTATTTTGTGTTGCAGCTTTTGTATTCATTTTATCAATTATGGCTTTTCTTTGAGCAAATTCTTTCAATGTTGAATTATCACCGTTTTTATTAGAAAGATCTAAACTGGCAACAGCGACAATACCACCGTCTCTCTTCGTATGATAAGCCATTTCTTTATTAATATTGGCTTTTTTTTCTTTTAATTCATTTCTCTGTAATCTTTTTGCAGGATATTCAGAGACTCTATTCGGACTAATAAAAAAATTTCTTATTTTACTCCAAATTTGAGTAAGAGTTACTTCAATCCTAGGCTCATTTAATTCATATTTTTTTAGTTTAGAACGAAAAGGATTCGTGTTGACTATTTCATAAGCTCTCACAGCTCTTTTACCATTCGGCGAAGAGTAAAATGACGAGACAACTATAGCCTCACCAGAGTCATAATCAAAATCAGGATTCATTTCTATTTAGTTTGAAAAAATTTAAGTTAGAAACTAAAAATAAGAAAATATTATTTTAAGTGTTTTTTAAAATAAAAAATTTTAATGTTTATATAATTTTAAATGGAGTCAATTAGAAATCTTAGAAAAAAAAATTAATTTCGTATAAAAGGTTTATTATAAGCAAATTGGATTTGAGAGGCGTTTGGATTGGCAACCATTTGTGGGCGATAAACAACTGTTGGCGGTGGTATTGGCACTGATTGTGGCTGTATAACTTTGACTACTTGTACTGGTTTAGAAATGACTGTTTTTGGTTGTGGTGGTGGTGTTGATTCAGTTATTGGTTTGTTAACATGATAAATTTTTTTGACACGAATTTCTTGATTTTTCGGCAAGCGTTCAGCAATTTCTCTTATATTCGGATTTTGTTGTCTCATCAAAGCTTCAACTTGACGGTTTTCTATAGACGGTCCTGATCCCATTTTCAATTTAAAAGAACTTTTTCTTTTTTGTTTTAAAATTTTCAATTAAAAAAAAAATTAAAGAAAAAAAAAAGTAATTGTTTATATTACAAGAGGTTTAATGTTGAGAATAATATAAAATCTAACAAAATTAAGTAGGCTTTCAAGTGGTTTATGAAATTAACTAATTTTTATATATCGAGTTAAACAAACACTCATTATTAATGTCAAAGCTATTTTTAAAAAAAAATTGTTTCTTTTTCTTTTTGTTTTAAAGAGAATAAATTACGTAAATTTGAAATCTTTTAATTTGTTTCTTTTAAATAATTTTAAGCTTACCTTAAAACAATACTTTTAAAATTATTCTTTTATCTTATTAATTATCAATCATTTTCCACTTGATTAAAATTTCAATCGATTGGAATTCCAAGTATTTACACATTTTGACACAATACCAATAAATATAAAATTATATTTAGATAAATTTCCCGGCTAAAATAAATTTGATGAGTATATAAAGTACTCTCTACTTAAATTGATAAGATTTATTTTTTAAATTAAATTAAATTAAATTAGTTTTTATAATTTATTTTAGTCAAGGCACTCATTAAAATCAAAATTTAAATAAAAATAATTCTAACTCTTGACTTTTATGATGGGTGTAAGAATCATTATGAAATGCTAATTTTTTTCATTATCACTGAATCAATGAAAAGGTTACCAAAACCAAAAACTCTACTTGGTTAACCGGTTAATAATTTGAGTTTTTAGCAAAACTTTTTTCTTATTTTCTCAGAAAAAAAATTCCCTGAAATATTTTTCGTTTTTCTCTGAAACATTTTTCAATTAAATTAACTTTGCAAACTCGATTTCAAAAATTGCGAGTCTGCATATTCGATTTTATAGAATTTTTAAATAGAAAATAGGTTTAAAATCAAGCAAATTTTTTTTTATTAAAACTAAACGAAAATTAGGAAAAATGCATATCCACGACTTAAGTGACTAAATCACAACAAAAAAAATTACGTAGACTTTCAAACATGACGTAAATACGTCATATTACGTGGCGCTACATGGTACGGGCCACCAGCATAAAATAAAAAAAAACTATAAACTTTTATTTCTCAAGTTTTAAAAGGTTGAATATTTTTTACTTTGTAGACATAATTAAAACCTAAAAATAAACAATGTAACAACTTTGCTACACTAAAATATGAAACCTTATTTGTCCATCACCCGAAAATTGATAATGTTAAGTTTATTTTGACTAACAAAAAAAAGTCCCAGTTCTGAAAAAATTGTTCAAAAAAATTTTTTTTTCTG
>NTPY01000350.1:398372-450534 GCA_002922825.1 Brachionus calyciflorus | reverse complement strand
GTATTTTGAAATAAAATAAAATTTCGAACAAAAATTTTTTAAAAAAATTTCGTGTTGATTTGATTATTACTCTAAGAAAAATTTCGTAAGTTTTGGTTTTTCTTACGAAGCTAAAATATTTTTCCGTTACCCATCCCTAGTTTTAAGACGCCTAAACCTAATTAAGCTAAGAATTTAAAATATTACTTTTACATACAGAATGTTTTTCTTAAACGTTCATTTATTTCAAGAATTCGTCTAATTTCATTATCTTTTTCAGTTATTTGCTTATTTTTTAAAATCAATTGCTCTTCTAACTCTTTATTTGTTAATTTTATGTGTTCAAGTTCTACATCATTTGAATCAGACTGATGAGAAGTTGCTTTTTTGACATTTTTTTTTGATTTTTTCGCTTCTTTTAGAGTATATTTAGACATTAATTCTAATTGCTTTTCGCATTCATCTTTTTTTCCAATTTTTTTAATCTTTGCACTATAAAATTCATTATAATAACGAGTTAAGTATACTTCATCAACCAATAAATTTTCGTCACAAAGGACATCGTCGTATTGAACTTTGCTTAGTGTTTTCTCTTGTACCCATTGAACTAAACAAAAAGCTTAAAAACAAACACACTATAGAAAATTTTGTTTTAATAATTTATAAAAAGTAAAAATATTTTAATTTATTTTTCTTACAATTAGCATTTTTATTTTGTTCTGAATTGATAACTGTATTAATAGGTACATTCTTTTTTGTATTAATTTGGCTGATAGTTTGGAATTTATCGTAATTAATGTCAGATTCAGTTTGGTTTGAATTTATTATATTTGTTAAATTTGACTCAAGTTGTTTTGATTAATAATTTTAAATTTAAAAAATTTAAAATTATTAATTAATTTTTAATAGTTTTTTTTCAAAATTATTTTTATGTAAACAAATGGCTAATTAAAGTAGATGATATAAATAAAATATCATCTAATTTTGAAAAAAATACTTTTTTAACATTATCGATTGATACTACAAACATCTCATTTGATTCATCTCCGAAAAAGAAATTTGATTTTAATTCTGGTAATTTTGTGTAGAAAAAAGGACAATGTAATTCGACAATTTTAGAGCATATTAAAAAGCATTTCACATAAATTTTTCTAATAAATTCGTTTATGTTAGAATCAATAACTCTGATGCAAGAATCAGAAAATTTTGTTTTATCGTTATTTATTGAAAAAACTGAACAATTACAACTAACTTTTTTTACAGTCTCAATAAAATTGACACTTGGATCGATTTGTCTAATTATACCAATATGTTCACCATCACTTACTATTTTTCCATGACCAAAATATTTCAAATCATTATTTGATGCTTTTCGATTACTTGTTTTTAAATTAGAATTTTTTAATATAAAATTACTTAAATTCTCATCTTGTATATGTAAAATACTAATAAAATTAGAAAACGACTGTCAAATTGAAAAATTTTTAATGGAGTCCTCTCCAACCAAATCAGCGCCTTTAATTAATCGTTTAATTTTTCTGTTAATTTCCTCATATTGAAACATGGATGTTATATTTAATGGTCCGAATTCATGAGTAATTTGTTCTAAATGAAGTAGCTCATGAAATGAGGATTTCATTATAAATGAGTCATACATTGATTCACATGTGGAAACAAAATAAATTATTAACTTATTGACTAAATCTAATGTATTCTTGTTTATTTTTTGTGAAAATAAATTCTCTAGTACAATTGTTAAACAAAGTGTATGCTGATAATATTCAAAAGGCATTATTTCATAGAAAACTATTACTGAATAATAAATTATAAAATTTAGAAACTCTTTAGCTCTCAATTTTTTGTAATCACTGATTAACCTAGGTGCTACTTTACTCCGACATCCGACAAAAACTGTGTGCATCGAGTCGATGTTTGTATTATTCAAAGGGTTAAAATATTTGAGTATTCTAAATTCACATTTTCCCATTATTCATTTATATTCTTTTAAACTGGATCTCTTTTCTAATATTCTAATACAATTATTATAGTTTTCTTCCGTTCTCAAGCGACCAATAGGTGTTTGTTTATTAAAGGGATAAACATGAACATTTCCACCTAATTTAAAAAAATTCTTTAAAAATGAAACAAATTTTAGTCAAAAAAGGTCAGAGTATGACTGGTTATGTTCTAAAAAATTTATCTACATATCAAGCCTATGTTTTTGTTCTTATATTTTATCAAAATTATAAAACCAAAGGAACAAATCATTGTTTGATCTTTTGCTTAATCAATTTAAAACATAAAACTCATACGCTGGATATTTTGAGTAAATTTTCATTAAGAAACCTAGCCAGTTATTTGATTTGCATTTTATGTTGCATAAATATAAAAATATTGGATCAAATACAATAAAATGTTATACTACACTGTAATTATTTTAGGCGGAAATCCGCCTATTTGTAAGACGCTTTTACTTAAAAAAATTCAAATTTATGATCATTTACTCTTTAATGAAGAACTTTTTTTTCTTATATGCGAATTTCAGATAAAAGCGTCTTACAAAATTAAACCTTTTATGTTCTTTCGCCTAAAATATTTACAGTGTAGAAAAACTATGTGAAAAATTCAACATAATTTGAATAAGATTCAAAAAATCAGATTATTTAGATTTGTAATATTATGAATGTTCAAATCTAACTCGAATTGTCCTAAATTTTACACTAAATATTTTTGATAAAAAAATCTTATTTTTATCTAAACATAAATAAATATTAAAACTGACTTTTTTGTCATGAGCTTCCAGTATTTTTGTTAATTTCAAAAATAATTTTTTTTTTTTAACCTTAAAGTATCTTTAAATCAAATACCTTTAGAAGTTCTAAGAGTCTTTCCAGGTTGTAAACATTTTAAACAACCATAAAAAGCTGTTGAATTTTTTGTGTTTAAAATCATGGCCCGTGCTGGTTTTTCAAAAACACCACTTAACAAATAAAATTTAATATTTTTATAGTTTTTTGACTTATCAACCACTCCAAGGCCGTACTCTAATTTTTTTAAGTTTTGAACAACAGATTATGCTAAAGACCGTATGTCTGGTTTTCCATCAGCTACAGCCAACCCTTATCGAAAATAAAAAATTTATAAATAATTTTTTTATAATTTAAAGTAGCTAATGATGACTTGTAATTATTCTTAAATACTCGACTATAATGATAGGGTCTTATAATAATGACAATAAAAATGACATAATGACATGTCATTATTAGCGAGTAATTAGGTTATTTTAGCCTTTATACCTCCAATCAAAACATAATCTCTAGACAAAATCTTTCATTTATTGGTAACTCATTAATTACAAAAATTATAGGCCAAATTGAAAAATTAGACTTATCACATAGACTTATTCCATCTGTACTAAAAGATAAACTTAAGCATTCACCATTATTGATCGCACTATAATTTTCCGCTAAAAATTTCTGATAAATATTACTGCAATAAAAATCTTCATAATAATTATCAGAAATTTTTTGCAAACATATTGAATTCTTTAGTAAATTTTTGCCTAAAATTCGTTTAATTTGAACATCCAAATCCAAAATTTAATTATACTGTAATCTAGTAAAAATAAAATTAATCGCATTTAATTTTTAATTTTAAAAAGATCAAATATAAATTAAACATGGCATCTTCACTAAAAAAATAATGCTTATTTTTGATCCAATGTCTTAGAATTAACTTAAATATTTAATTAAAAAATCCATCTTTTTTTAAGCTACTAATCCGAACATAGGACGAACCTACTTGGATAGCTCTGACTCGAAAGGTTCGAATAATGTTATTTAAGATCAAAATAAGCTACTAGGAAACTGCTAATATTATTTAAGGAATACAGCCAAAAACAATAACTAAATAAACTTTTTAAAAAATTTCAAATATGATTATCTGTTAATGAAAAAACTGAAAATAATAATTTATAATTTTTCATACCTGATATTACATTCTTCGCAAAATCGTTTAGATTTATCATAAACGAAATCTCGTAAACATTGTTTACAAAAGCATTTTTTCTCAAAGAGTATATTATCATTTAAATAACCGAATAATTTATCGACGTACTTTTGGAAATATTTGGCCTCTTTGTTTAAATTCGTATTCAATAGAAAATGACTTTTAATTACCAAATCGAAAGCACGCTTGGTTAAATTGCCAGAAAAATAAATTGAAAAAAAAACTGCTAATGTTTCAAAATCAAAGTGAGCTAGGTCTGACTGATTAATTAAAAAATCATTCAATTCATTCTGAAATTCTAAATTTATTATGTTTGACGTGTCGATTTGTGAGTCTGGTAGAAATGGTTCATTTGAATCTAATTCTAGAATTTGATTATCTAATGGTCTTGTTAGAATTAAATCGACGTCATCGTTTTGGTATCGCTCTTGGTAATAATTCGTATTCATTTTGTGTTTCTGTGAAGCCTGAATTTACTTGATAATTCTGTCGTAATTTTTTAAGTTGATCATGTTGAGTATACAGTCGAATCGCTTTAATCGGAACCTTTTTTATTCGAACTTTTCACTATCTGAACCAAATTTATATAAGACATACTCCCTAGTTAATATAAACCTATGTAAATCTCTTTTTTTTATCCGAACAATAAAGTTCGCTTTATTTTGACATCCGAACAATAATTTTCAACTACTTATATACTTATAAACTGTATATTTTTAATTTTTTAAAACGAACTCTTGCCCTCTAATTGAATTTTTTTTCTTTGTCCTTAAAAAAATAAAAGGTAAAAGTTAAAAAATAAATTTTACATAATAAATTATCTATTAACACATAAAAAATACATTGATTTAATTTAAGAGGTGAATGATAAACTTAAATGATTCAATAATTATCTATAAAAGTGGAATTTTTTCGGCTAATTAATTTACTATTTAATTGATTGATATTTAATAATTATAAAATATAGATTTTTTTTGAAAAATTTTGGATGTTTGAAATTTTTTAAACCGGAAAAATTAATCCGAACTCATTTTTTTTACTCCCGAAAAGTTCGGATTAAAGCGATTCGACTGTATTTCGATTTTTGTTTTGTCCTAAAAAAACTATACTTTCGTGAATAGAGCATCAGTGCGAGAATAGAATCTAAATTTTGATTTAAAAACAAAATTCAAAAAACCAAATAAAAATATTTTAAATTTCAATTATTTTTTAATTAAAATAAATAATTACTTTGTAAGCATAACTAAAAATAATTTTTTTCTTCTATTTTTCTAATTTTTTTTCTAAACAAGAGTTCAAAATTAAAAAAAAAAATATTATAGTCAGTCGAGTGTATATTTTATATTGGTGCATACTAATTTAAAATAAAAAAATTATTCTTTTCATGTATCAGAAATTTTTTTTTAATTTAAATTATTTTTTTTTAAAAAATTCTTGTACTTTTTCTCTTTGCCTTTATTTTCTAGTACTGATTTTAATCAAATTTAATTGCTTTAGGTCTTGCATATGAAACTCCAAATCCTGAAAAAGGATTGAATAGATTGTCAAAAAAATAATGCTTTGATGGTCATTATTATTGTATTGGGTCTAAAAATCAACAAGGTAATAGAACTTTGCGTTTTGTGGCTGTCAAATGTCATGGTTCATGCTTTACATATACAGAAACTGTAGGTGAAAAATGCGATGTTAGGGTTTTAAATGAAGACCATGTTGACATTCCTGATCCAACTAGAATCACAAACTTAGAACATCGCCGCAAATTAAAAGAAAAAGCAACGCTTAGTGACGAACCACCACGTAAGATTATATCACAATTTGAATTAGAGCTCAGTGACGACGAAGAAGCTATTGTCATATCATCATCTTATGATGCTCTTAGTCAGATAATTAGTCGAACTAAAGAAAAAAATAGACCAAGTTATCCAAACAGCCAGAAAATTTAGCTGAAGTGGTTTTTCCTAGGATTTTGATTAAAATGAAAGACGAAAATTTTTTGTTTTACGATTCTGGCATGTCGATAATCCAAGTCGTTTTATTATATTTACTACTTTAAACAATCTAAAATAGTTAGAACAAAACAATATTTTTTGCGACGGGACCTTCGATATTGCTCCAAAGCTGTTCTATCAAGTTTATTCAATTAATTGTTTAGTTGAGAATCAGTGTTTACCAATGGTCTATTGTCTATTACCGAATAAACAACGAATAATGTATGAACGTGTATTATTTAAGATAAATGAATCATTGATAAGTCCACCACTATGTGTTACTTCGGACTTTCATATGGCATTTATAAATGCTGTGAATAAAGTATGTTCCAGTGCATGGTTGCTTTTTCAACTTTTAACAGAATTTATTTCGTAAAATTCAAAATTTAGAACTAGTTACAAAATATAACGATGATGAAGCAATGAGATAAGAGTTAAAAATTCCTTAAGTTTTGCATTTTTTCTAATACAACACGTTATTCCAGTGTTTGATTCACTCAAGAATAGGATCAAAAATTGAAAATTCCAGAACTTGAACAATTTTATACTTATATTGAGTGTACTTTAATCGGCGAGGTGACAAAAACACCCAATCGGTAGAATTTTGATTTGATGTTGGCATAAATTCGATGTAAATTTTTGATGTACATCGATGTTGAAAATTCTATCTCTTTGTCGCGAAACCAATTTTTAACATTGTCATGAAATTGATTTGGCTTCAAACTGTACATTGATTTGACATTTCGTTTCCTTTCAATTTCTCATCGGTATTATTTTTAAATAGATACCGATGTGTCGCCAAAAATAAGTTTTTTATTACTTCATTTTCTCGTTGCAACGAATGTTACATTGAAAAATCGTTCCATGAAACGATTTTTAGATTTAAATTTAAATTTTTTAATAAAATAAATTAATTTTAATTTTATATAACAAATATTTATTTAAACAAATTATCGAAAAAAACGTAACAAAATTTAGTTATTATATTTGAAAATTTATCTTAATTGTTATTAACTTAATACATTTTTTAAAAAACGGAAATACAAAAAATAACAAACAATACTTATAAAATAAATGGATTTAAAAAACCAAATATTATTTTGCTAATGATTTAGTCGTCTTGATCATTATTAAAATTTTCATTATAATCGACGAAATCATTATCTAAAGATTGATTAGCATCATCATTTTTAACCTCATTTATTTCTGCATCATTTTTTTCATAAAGCGATAAATTTTTTGAAAAACGTCTCATTGTCCTGGTGGTCGTAGATGGTCTTTTGGTTATGATATATGCAAATTCATTGTCTTTTAAGTTTTTTCCTTTATTTTCTGTAAACTCATAACCTTGTCTTTTTAAATCTGATCTTATCTCATTCGACATTTTTCTTACTTGATCTTCGGCAGTTTTTAAAGGAAATGCTACTCTCTTCACTTCAGACTTAACATAATCTTCAAAAAACTATCGAATTATTTTTTTAAATTTATCTGTAAAAATATTTTTACCATAGCTAGCAGTTATTTCTTTTGCAAAATCTCTAATCATTTGTTCCTTATTTCTAATTGCCCATTTTTCATCATCTGGTATAAGCGATCCAACTACTTTTCTGAAACATGACGTATTTGATTCCTCGGATTTTATTAAAGCATCTAAAGCCGTCTTTTGAAGCCTAGATACTTTTATATTCCTATGAAGGTCATGCAAGAAATATTCTGTTAAATCATTGTCTTCATTATAAATAGGGATTTCGCAAAGATCGGCTCTAGATCCATATAATTTCAAAATATTTAAACTAAACTGCAACAAAATTGGGACTTTTTCAGGATCTTTTAAAAATTCCTTTGTATAGGTTTAATTTTAATGTGTTTTTTATTAAAATATGCCATTTTACGTAACAAAATCTTAAGTTTTTCATAATAAATATTTAGGTTTTCTGCTTTGCATTGTGTACAGTAAAAGACCAATTATTTTAAAACAATCGACCAATAAATAAAAATAAATAAATTCGAATTTAAAATGGAAATTATTATTTTAATATTTTCTTGATTTAAAAAAAACGATATAAAATTAAGCGTGTTAATAATCTAATATTGTCACTATTGATCCTTTTTAACAAATTAAAAATTATTTAAAAATTAAAGATTAAAATTAAAAATTCATACAAAATTTTTTTTAATAAGGTTCCCTAAACTTAAAATTCTGGTTTACTAAAATTACATATTGAGGATAAATTTAATAATTTAATAAATTACTATAAGTTTTGTGAAATCGAATGCTATTTAAAAATAAGGGAAAAGTAAATTTTTATGGTAATTTTCCAAAAATAATTTTTAATTGAATTTTACAAATTTATTTATTCTAGAATAGTGTTGGTTGCCGCAGCTGCACTATTAAAAACAGAGATTTTTATCCAGCAGTCATCAAGACGACCACCACCCACTTTTGACCGAAGCCACGGTCACTTACACTATTCTAGAAAAAATAATTATTTTTATCAAATTTTTAAGTACATATTAAAGTCGATAATGTTTGCTTCAAAGGTTAAAAGCTAAAATTTAATAAATAATAAGTAAAAATTTTTAGTTATTACCGGTAGGAGTCAGTTTTCGAAAAAGCCGAAAATGAAACTAGCGTTAATGGTTTGGTTAGACTTATTAAAAAAATTCAATTTAACCCAAAATTTTATTAGTAAAATAGCATAAAAAAATTATAAAATCCTGTTTTAAAAAAAGATCTATATTTTAGACTATTTTTAAGACAAGATTATTTTAATAACTAACCAAATGTATTCTTTCTACATTCTAGAATCTCTTTATTACGTTGGTTTTCTTTTTTTAAGAGCATTTTTTTTTTCGAGAATACTTTCTAATTCCTTAATTCTCTTCTCAAATTTTTCTTCAGAATAATTAACTTTTCTTTTTTCCAAATAAATTTGATCATTATTTTCGGCTTTTGTGATTGATTCAATCGGTGATAAATCACTATCCAACCTTTGTCTTTTATTTTGAGATTGATTTTTTATAGGGTTTATGGTTTCTTCATCACTACTCAAAGATATTATATCTACTTCAGTGGCTTTCTGCGTTAGTTGTTGTATTTTGACCGTACTTAAATGGTTATTTCTTTTTTTTATTAAGGATACTTTTTCATTATAGGAGCATAATGAATCCAACTCTCTTTCACAGCTTGATCTGCTTCCAACATATTTTAAAATTACCTTCAAAATTTTAGGACTAGTTGGATCAGTATCTTTAAGTGGATATTCATTTCCAAATTTAATATTTTTAGGATTACCCAGATCTATTAATTTTATAATGCTAAATTTTTTATCACAAACCCATTGAATAACACAAAAATCAGATTTGTTGAAAACTAATGGTTTTAAACCTTCATAAACCAAATAAAAATCTAATTTATACTCAAATTTTTATCTAGCCAATTTTATATATAAAAAAATCGAAAATACTAAATAATAAATTTTAAGTCCTCTTCTTTTTGCGCTTAAAATAATTTACGATGTAAAAACATTATGTAATCTCACATCATCCTAAATTGAGCTTACATAATAAGTAACAGCATAAAAAATTAGCATTAAATTTTATTGTATTTAAACATTTTGACAATTATAATTTATTATGGTAAAAAGAGCATAAAATTTTGTTTTAGTCTAATATGCACCTTTTTTGAAAAAAACTTGCCATATGGCAATTTTTTTTTATAAATAGATTTTTTTGATGCTTGATTTTCTCAAAAAAGGCCAAGGAATGGAAGTGATGTTATGAACGAATTATATCTTAAATCAAGCTTCAATTCGTCCTTAATCTATATTTGAAAAATACTTGCCATATAGAGGAATAGATGGTAGATGGTTTCAGAATATTAAATAATCAACAAGTGGAATTTATATTATTTTATATTTTAATTCCTCATGTTTAGAGTTTAATTCTTTTCAATTTGAAAAAAACATAAAAAATGGGGGGAGATAGCTCAGTTGGTACCGTTATGGGCGTCCAAGCAGAAGGTCGAGAGTACAAATCCTGTGCGAGTCAAAAAAAATTCAAATGAGTTCCCAAATTATCTCCTGGTGTTATATTGAGTAAAAACACCTAACTAACCTAGCTTGTGGCCATCGAAACGCTACTTTAATTTAATTTACTTTAATTTTATATTTACTTCTCCAAAATTGGAGGTTAATTCTATTCAATAAATAAATAAATAAAAAATAATAAGCCTTCCATTCGTTATTTGAAGAACTATTATGAACATGCTGTTTAATTAAAAAAAGGTAAAGCTTTTTTGAACGAGCTTAATTGAATAATCTATTCAAACAAAGCTTTTATGTAACAGAGCCCTTTTAAATGGAAAGATATCAAGTGAGAAAAATATTGGTCTAACGAGGACAGCTTTTGAAAAGCTAAGAGAGATCCTTACTTCTCCTAAGATTTTACTCAATTGTTATTAAATGAAAATTCAGCGAGATAAAATAATTTACCAATCTTAACAGAAATAATTTCACTGTTTTATAGTTAAATAAATTTCGAAGATATATAAATTTTTTTCTTCTGAAAAGTATTTATGTACTGTAAAAAGATGGAATTTTAAACTTTAAATTTAGTTTTATTCCGTGTAGATCTTAATTAATCACAAGACTATGAATTTCTAAACCAAAGTAAACTTTCTAAAGGTTTGACACTTCCTTCAATAAAATGTCTGGCCACGCTTTCAGTCGATAACCGCTCGTTACTCGGATACAAATCTCTGCTTCGTGTATCTTTTTAAAAGCGCTTTACATTTTAGAAAAATAAAGTTATTTACATAAAAATTTTATTCTTAAGTGCATGTTTATTCCTTAAGCAAATTATTTTATCTTGTAAAATCTGAAGGATTTTATATTAAGCCAAAAATTTTAATCAGATTATTGTTCTTTCAAAATCCATTCTTTTGTTATTAATATTGATAGAAAATTCTAAAACTTTCAAAGCTATTAGTATTTCTAATACAAGCAAAATTAAATAGAATTTAGATAAAAAAAAAGCAAAGAATAAAAAACTGTATATAATATAAACTGATCTAGTTGAAAATTAAAATTATTATGTTTTTAACATAGATAGAATAAAATAAAGCACTTATGTTATATAATTTTACTTAATTTTCCCTTCGAAATTAATTTAAATCTTGGCAAAAATAAAGCTTTACTTTAATCCTAAGTATTTAGGAAAAAAAAAATATTAAACGCAATTTTTTTTAGTTACACCTAGAATGCTTTACTTTCTCCCTACTTTAATTAGAAATTTGATTTTATGGTAAGAGATTCTCAAGCTTTTAGTTTTTACTAATTTGATTTTCAATTAATTCTTAATTTTTTTTAGAAATAAATGTCATGAAGGGTTAAATTTTTGGGTGAATAATTTTTCTTAAGGTCAGTTAAGGAAAATGCAGAATATTTTCAACTCTTTTATATTTTGAGTGTTTTAATTTTTAGTAAGCAAATTATTTTTTTAAAATTTTACAGATCTAGTGAAGCTCCCATAAATTTAAAATATTTCTTAAAAAATCAATTTCAAATAAAATAAATCTAAAAAATAAGATATTCTAAAACATATTGCCATGGTAATCAAAGAATTAAAAATGTAATCATTCCAATTAAGACGATATTCAAGTATTTTAATGAGTTAGATTGTTAAAATTTCCTCATAGTCGATGACGCATTTTTCTAAAAAATAAGACAAAATAATTAGTATTTTTCAATTTTAAATAAAAAATAATTTTATCGATTACAAATAAATTTTATTTCAAATTAAACCTAAATTAATCCGAATATAAGGTGATGTTTTTTAGAGTCCAGCATTGTTAAGATTGGTGGAGTATTTTTTATTATTAGAGTCATAAAAAATTTTTAAAAAAAATTTAATGGATGGAGTATTTTTTATTATTAGAGTCATAAAAAATTTTTCTTATTATCCTTAATAAAAGAAAAATTAGACATTTTTATGAAATTCCGGAAAAGAAGATAAAAAAAAAAAAAAAAAAAAACAAAAAGATAATATTCAGTATGAGATAGATTTGTTCTAAAATTGATCAAAATTTAAAAAAAAAAAATTGTAAATGTAAAATTGTAAGTGTAAATACTCATTTTTTACCAATTTTTTAATAAATTTTGTTTAAATAAAAAAAATTTGATGTTTGTATCAGGATTTTTTCTTTGGTTGTAAAAACTAATATTTGGTTGTGAGTGCTAATTTTTTGGTTGTAAAAAGAATTATGTCAGATTTAATCAAGATAATCGTTTGGTTAAACATTTAAAGGTAATGTTAAGTTTTAGCGTCTGTGAAATTCATTTAGAAAAAGAAAACTAACGTGAAGTTTTTTAAAACTAAAACTTTTAAAACATATAAAACTTATTATGTTTTATGAAAAATAAAACATAATTATTTTTGATAAAACATTTTAAAACATAAAATTGTAGATACATGTTGAATTTAAATATCAAGTTTTATGACATTTTTTTATTGGTTAAAATTTTTAAAACATATTAATCTTTACTCTATTGAATATTTTTTAGGCTTTGAATCCACACTGTAACATTTTCATGTATAAAATTTAGAGCTTTTAACTATGTATAAAAGTTGCAGACATTTATTTATACATATATGTATATTTTACCATGCATGTTAAAACATACAATTAAACCTTTAGTTTTTAGATGTCAAATGTTTACAACTTAGATCTTTATATAATGTTTATTTTGACATACATCTAATAAACATACATATAATACTTTAATGATTAAATGTATTAAAACATTAAATTTAATCATTAGATCTCAATTCAGTAAATTAGTATACGTAAAAATCAATTAAATAGATCTTTAATTAATTTAAGGTGCACCAAGTCATAAACGCTAATGAAGATTTGGCTTTTTTTAGCCTTAATAAATCATTTCTATTCCGATAAAAAAATTCCGAAAATTTTTCGAATTATAGATTTAACCATGCTTTATAAAAATTGGTTTCGATTTTGAAAAATTCGTTTTGTGAAAACCAAAATAAAGGTTTTTTCCAAAAATACTTTAAAATAAAATAGTTTTCTAAAAAAGCCAAACCATCTTCACTAGAAATTACCATTATATATTTAAATTTTTATTCAGAAAATTTTCGGAATCGCAGAATCAATTGAGAAATAAAATTTAAAGATACTAATAATAACTTGGGGCACCTTAAAAAAAACAAAAGTTAAAAATTTTTAAATTATTTTATTTAAATTTAATTTGAAATCTAAAGTTAAATTAAAAAAAATTCAAACAATTATGACCGAATGGTTCGAGCCGTTGGTTGTGGGACCTTTGATAGAAAATAAAAAGAAAATGTTTTTAATAAAAAGTTGAAATTTTGAAATTTTAATTAGTCTTTTTTAGGTTTTTCAATTACGCAATTCCTTAGCACTTAGATCGAATTTTCTATAAGTTTCAAAGCGCAATTCTAATTTTCTGAAGATTTGAAAAAAAATTTCCAACTAATATTCATAAATTTAAAAATTTAGAAATTTTTCATTAAAATGTCCATTGGAATATATTAAATTTTTATTAAATTATTATTTTACTTTTATTTGTTTGATTTCGTTGTAATAATTGTTTGAAAACTGAAAAAAAATCGAAATTTAAAAAATAGTGAGCTAAAAGAAAAAAATAATTTAAAATTTTTTTTAAAATTTCTGAAAATAATATAAAATTTTAATAATATTATACAGTAACTTACTGTATTAATATTTCTTATGAGTACTATGTTTAATGTGTTGAAAACTAAACATATTATTTTAAAAACATCTAAAATAAAAAATGCCTGATTTTTGATATGTTAAATCTTATAAAAAATACACATTTTGACAAAAAAATACTTAAATGTAAAAAATGTTTTTTTTCCCTTTTTTTCATTCATATATGTTTAAAAAATGATTTAAAATCAAATTTTTATACATAAAAAAGTTACAGTGCACTTTGGGATTTTATTAACAAATTTTATCGATTCTAATTTCGTATTGAGATTATTTTACTTAATTGAAGCAAATTGTAAGAAATAAAGCGAAAAATCAATTTGTGAATTATAAGTAGAATTTAAAAGTCTAAATCAACTTTTATTCTTATCATTTTTTATTTTTCGTTAAAATAAAATTGTTCTAATTTTGAGGACACTAAGACAGTATATAAGTTTATATAAGTTTTGCAACATAGTATTCTAATTTTTAATAAGATATTTTTTAAGATAAAATAAGAAACTCCTTCAATTTGTTAATTTCAAAGATACAAGCATTTAAAAAATACGGGTGTGTCCGGGTAATAGCAATTTGTTACGATTTGGAAATTGTTACCTGGAATTTGTTCCTATATAATTTATTACTAAGCTTATTTGTTACTATATTTTAATTTTAGAATTTGTTGCGAAAATATTGTTACTAAATGGAATTAGATACTAGAGAAATTATTACGATTAAAAAATAATTTAATTAAAGCGAAAAAGGTAAAATTTAATCAATTAACCTTTCACGATTACGTTCTAAAACACTGAGTCGATTCTGTTTAACTATTGGGTGCGAATTCTTTTATCAATGACTTACTTTGCATTTTTCTCCGTTATTTGAATGTTCCATCTTTAATCAAAATTTTGAATCACTAATATAAAAAAAACATTTAAGGCTCAAATGGGTCAAAAACCGGCTAAAAATGGTTAACTTTTGATCTTAATTTTATGAAAACATAAATATATTCTTCATCAACTTAGCTTTCTTGTGATATAATTTTCACGCTCATATGTTAAAATTAAAAGAATTTTTTACCGCCTCAAAATTTATCCTTTTTTTATTTTTGAATTTTTCGGGTCAGGTAGGGGTAAAGGTTAATTTAATTTCAACGAAAAAGTCATAAATATATTTACTTAGGCTTTGGCTCACTAAGATTAATATAAAAGTTAATTAATTGAGTTTTTTTTTGATCAATTACCAACCGGCATACGGTATTTTGATAATTAGATTAAAATATTTATCATGGGAACAAATTCCAATAGGAACTTTGTTTAATTTTTAGTTTAGAGACAATTTCTTTAATTAAGTGTTTAGTAACAATTTCCTAAAATAAGAAATCGTAACAATTTCCTTATTTTAATATTTAGTAACAACTTCAATAGTAACATTTTGATGGTAACAAATTACTATTCGTAACAAATTGAAGTAAATCGTGTGTCCTTATCTGAAATCTTTCATTAAAAAATAAAAGCGTTGACGTAAAATCACTACTGTAAGTAGTAGTAAAAATGAATATAAGTGTTTGGTAAATTTTTTGGAAAGTAAGTGAGCAGGGAAAAGAAAAATCTTTTTTTTTCTTTTCCTACGAATTCTTTATCAATTAACATTGATGAACTGAATTAATTTAAGTTTTAAAAAGTTTAACCAATAAAAAAATGTCATAAAACTTGATATTTAAATTCAGCATGTATCTACAATTTTATGTTTTAAAATGTTTTATCAAAAATAATTATGTTTTATTTTTCATAAAACATAATAAGTTTTATATGTTTTAAAAGTTTTAGTTTTAAAAAACTTCACGTTAGTAAAAAGAAAAAGGTTTGAATACTAAAAAATTAATTTTAGTGAAATTAAGCTGATTTGAGGCTAAAATTTTAGGATTTTGACACATTTATAAGTCTAAATGACTCTTGATTCTTGTCAAGCTGAGTCAGCTGAGTAGTTTAGTATAAAAAATTTGGTTTTAATTTGTCTTTCAGAGATGAAAATTGATTGTTAAAAACGATGTTTTCGCAATTAGGACCAAAAATATGAATAAATTTTGAAAAAAAAATTATAGGATCAAATATAGTTTTTGTAGAAATCGATGAGTTCAATCGATGCTAAAAACGGTATTAGATGGGTCAAAAGTAAAATATTCGAAAATTATTTATTGTTTTGGTCAATTAACTAATTTCTAATCCGCCAAAGATCCTTTTGCCATATACCATTCGATTCAGCTCATCGAGTTCAAGAAAAAAGCCAGTCGACTCCCAACACTACTCGTCATATCCTTAAGTCGACTGAAAAAAAAAAGCCCAAAACTAATGACGAGGAATCCGTTGTTCGAATACCCTAGTGATCAAAATTGAACTCACATCAACAAAAAACAATTAAATTCGTCGAAGAATTTATCTCAACTAAATATATTTATATATAACAGTAAATTGATAATTTCTAAACGCTTTAGAAATTAAATTAAAGAAATATTAGATAATTTATTGTGATCTTGAATTCACTAAATCTTACTAAATAATAGAATTAATATTTAGATTTTTAAATTCGCAATAAGAAATCTCATCGAAAGTATTTTTAAAATAAAATTCTTCCTATAGATTCAATTATTTAAATGCTTATTTTCGATTAAATTTGATTGCCTCGAAAATATTTATTATCTTATGATTACAGACATTTATTTATATAATAAAAGTAATTACTTTCTTTTCTATTTTATTAATCTAACTAAAAAGCTTTTCCATTTTTCGTAGAAATTCTTCTCGAGCTCAATTTTATTTATCTGGCAAAAATATTTATATAAAAAGATTAGAAAATAATAATAAAAAATTACACAACGTAATAAAATGAGACATTTAGACGAATAAGAGTGTAAATATTAATTTAATAGCAGCTTTTTTTGAACATGTTTTTTTTTTTGCTTCTTCAAAATGCGTACTTAATTTTGTTTTTGAAATTTGGGAAATTAATCCGAAAATAAAAGAATCCTAGATCAAAAAAGTTTATAAAGTTAAGTGAAATCAGTTGAATTTTATTTTATTTTAGAAAAAAAAAAGGAACAGAAAAAATTTAATTCTAAAAATAAAAAACTTCTGCATTTAAAAATTTTTCAAAATTCGTGAAAATTAAAGTCAAAAAAAAAAAATCTAACATATAAATGTATGTACATATATATATAACCAAAAGACTTGAAAATTTATGCTCAAAAAATATTAAAATAATTTTTTTCTTAATGGAACACTTTGGATGACAAATAAAAGATATGACTTCCAAAACGAACAGTTCAAATAAATCCCAGAATGAAGTTATTAACGGATTTCAAGTTCCTAAATGGTAATTGTTATTAAAACTTAAAAGTTTTTCTAAGTGGTCATTGTAATGGTGTTTTTTTTTCTTTTTTTGCTAAGGGCGAGTAAACCTCCGGCAGGTTTGCACTTGGACGTTATGAAAGAGGGAAAAATGATTCAGAAATTAATGATCGATGAGAAAAAATGCTATTTCTTTGGTCGGAATAAAGACACATGTGATTTTGTAGTCGATCATGCTTCTTGTTCTAGATGTCATGCCGTACTTGTTTCGCATAAAGATCTTAATCGATCCTTTCTAGTCGATTTAAATAGCAGTAAGTTCTTTCTTAGATTAAAATTTTTTAAGATAGAATTTACACTCATAGAGTCCTCATGAAATGAAAATTTTATTTTCGATTCAAAATTCTTTTAAAATTATTAAATAATTCAAGATTAAATTAGCTAAGAATTTTCGAATTGAGAAATATTAATTTTTTAATTTTAATTAATCTTCCTTTTAGAACTTTTAACTAATCATCATGTTTTTTTATTTCAAACTGTTTATCAATTCTTGATTTCTAAAATTAACCCATTTTTATTTCTGAAATATAAAATTGATAGAATTGAAAAAGAAAAAAAAACTTTATTTTGCCAAAATGTATTTGAGTAAATAAATTAATGGTATTAAGTATTTTTCATTATTTGAAGAAGGAAAAAATCAAAATTTTATTTGAGAATGCAGAAAAAATTTCCTATAATAATATTTTTATTTTTCAAAAAAGGGAGCGTACCGGATTTGTTAAAGAAAAACAGTATTTTTTTTAATACCAAGTTTTGATATTAAGTATTTAAAAAACTCTGAAATCAAGTCATCTTTATTTAATTCAATGCGAAGTTTTGTCATAGTAAATTTTGATAACACGTAAAGTTTGATAATTTGTAAACCTAACAAAGATAAAATAATTGATAACTTTACAAGGACTTGTTCTTTTTATAAACAGTTACAAGATTCTGGTAGAAAAAATTTCAGCTTTTAGATGGTTGTTTTTGCAGCCAAATTGGTTAAGGATTGAGATTTCTAGATACTTTAAAAAATAAATATTTTAAAATTTTGCACTCAAAACTTTGAGGATCCATTGCTTTGTGAATACTTAATCTTTTTGGAATAATAAAGTAAATTTTTAAAGAAAAACATTTTTTCTATCGATTGAACCTATTTACAGCCAAATTGATAAAAGTTTGAGGATGCTAGGTACTTTTGAATTAATAATTATCAAAATTTACGTGTTATCAAAATTTACTATAACATATATACTGTTTCAAATTAACTTGATAAATCAGTTTTTTTCATGGTAAAAAAAAATTCAAATAGAAATCAAAAATTAATTTAAAACTTGAGCTCAAGTTTGAAAGAATTTAAATCCTTTGAAAAAAGCATTCAAAAATTGTATAAGAATTGAGAATTTCTTAAAATTCTAAGGCAAATCATGACTTAGTATCTAAAATTACTTAGCAAAAAGGTCAGACCTCTAGATTAAGTTTGATTCTTCGATATTTAATTTAATGTTCGGCAAGTTTTCAAAAAAACGGAGCATTTTTGAGGCAATAAAAAAAATTATAAAAAAATATAAAAATATCACAAAAGGGCTAAAAATAGCGCTTAAAATTTTTTTTTGATTTTAAAATGTTCTCTTTTTTGAAAACTTGCCGTTTTCTATAGAAAACATTAAATTACTTGTTTTTCAAGAATTTTCATGAAATTTCGTGAATTTACATTTGTATCACTCCTTGAATTATCGTTCTCCATTTATGTGTAAAAATTTACTCATAAATGCGTAAAAATGAAAAATAAAAAATCTTATTTAATCAATTTTGTTGGCGAAAATAGTCAGACCTTTGAGTGTTAAATGTTCTCTTTTTGACATCTTCATATCCATAAAATCCTAGAAACTAAACTTTTCTTTCTTGAAATTAAGCTCATGGAACCTTTATCGGATCGCTTAGATTAGAACCAAATAAACCACAACAAGTATTTGTCGATAGTGAATTAAGATTTGGTGCTTCCACACGATCCTATATAATCAGAGAAAAACCACAAAATAACAAGAATTTTCCATCGATTCTAAACAACTCGAATCAATCGGAAACTGAAGACAAAGACGATTCATTTAGTCAATCATTAACTTTACCTGAAACCGAAGCAGAACTTGATGTAAATTAAACTAAAATAATTTATTTGTAAAAATTTTTCTAAAAAAAAAATTTATTTCGTTAAGAATTTAACTGAATTCAACACAGCTCACAACAAACGAATATCTCAATTAGTCGACATAACATCAAATTCAACTCTACCAACAAATATACCAGGCATAGGACCCGTAATGGTCAAGAAAAAAAAGAAATCAGTTAGCTTCAATGAAGAAGAAGATGTTATAAATCCAGAGGATATTGATCCATCCATAGGTAGATTTCGTAATCTAGTTCAAACAACTATAGTTATTCCGAAAAAAAAGCGACCAGCTCCAGTCGAAACTAAAGAAATATCCGAAAAAAAATTCCGTAATAGTTTTGAATTAAAAGAAGAGAGTACTAGTAACGATAGAGATTATACTTTATATGAAGAGCATGAAGAATATAATACAATTGGTTTTAAATGTTTAAATAGTGCACCCGATGTCGAGGCTTATTCAAGTAACGAACCTTCGTTTTTACAAAGACAACAACAAAAATATGCTGATGAAATGCGACATCAATATGAATCAAATCATTTTGAACACGATAATGAAAGTCATGATGGCAAGAAAAAATATGCTAAAGAATCATGGCCTGGTAGACATCCAGCGCCAAATGCCCCGACATTGTCTACACCTATTTCGCCTAATCACAAGTCTTCAAATTCACAAATGCCTTCAAAGCGATTAATTATTTAGTCATTACTTTTTTTATTGTTCAGAAAAAAGTGTAAATTGTTTTTCAATAAAAATTTTTTTTTAAAAAAAAAAGAGTCTTTAGGTAAAAGAAACTTCTTTTTTTTTTTATTTTTTAAATATAAAATTTTTAGAGTAATAAAATACTCTAATTATTTAAAGAATTTTTTGTTTGGATTCTTTTGAGAAAAGCAATTTTTTTTTTTATTTCAAAACACGTTTAAAGCATTTTTTTTTAATATAAAATTTTGAAAGTTAAACATGCAAAAAAAAAAATTAGAAAAACGAAAAAAATAAAATTTAAAATTAGAACCAGAATTTGATGATGATATTTTTTTCTCTTTTTGCTCTTACCATTAAACAAAAAATGTAGATATATGTAAAAATGACTTAATTTAAAAAAAAAATCATCTTTGTTTGCAAATTTTAGATAATACTATTATAAAGATTATAATGATGAGACGTAAATTCTTCATAAAAATTCAAAGACAAAGTCTTAAAATTTAAGAAAATTTTATTAAAAAAAAAAATTTTTTTTTTTCAATTGTTTTTGTCTTTAAATTTTTATTTTTTTGATTGTCTGTTTTTTTATTTGCCGAGTGAAATTAAAAAAAAAAGAAGAGAAAATGGTAAAAGAAAAGTCAAAAAGTGATAGAAGAGTTGATCATGATGGCTATAAAATACGTGCATCAGCTGTTTGTGTTAGGAATGAATTCGAGAATGAAGTAAATAATTTTTTTTTAAATTATACAAGTTTTGAACAGTTCTAGATTGTCATTTTAAAACCCTTTTTTTTCTTTTATTTGAATTATAAAATGGATAGCTTATCTTTCTATTTTAAACTTTATTTTTATCTTAGACTTAACCTAACTTTTATATTTTTCTAAGCAAATGATAAAACTGAAGATCTCAGTATCTCTTAATAAGTCTTCAAAATGTGTTCATTTTCTATTTGCGCTTTTTGGTTAAATTGAGTATTTTTTTTTTTATTGAATATCTAGTAAACCTATTTTTGTCTAATTAAAAAAGGTTCTTTACATAACTTTTAAAAAAATCAAAAAGAACAAAAATTTCTTTTAAAAATCTTGTTAAAAGTTTGAAAGTAGACCTGGATCTGAAACTTTGGTAAAATATTGGCTAATTTGTCAAATGTCAAAAATAAAAACAGTAAAAACATTTTAATTTGTGATAAAATCGGTAATTCTCGAGAAAAAATAAATGTATTTTTTCCGAATTTAATCGTTTATTATTAGAATTTATATGAAATTTGAGGTACTGTTAAGTTTGTGTCTATTCACTCATTTAAATTGAAAAGATCGGGTTTCACGATTTTTCATTTCACGCAAAACCTAAGCTTTTCATCTCAAATTTCGTCTAGTATAGATTTTTTTTTTTAAACAGATTGTTGTTTAACAAGAGATATTGCTACTCAAAGATGACCACTAAAAAATGTGTAGTTTATTCGATCCGAATTTTTACTATCAGGAAAAAATATTATTTTATTTAGAACAAATTACTCTTACATATAATACTCTGAAATACCAAGCTTTGTCTTTTTGATTTATTGATATTCAAATTTGAAGATTTTTCTTGTTTTTATTGTAATTTTTAAGGTTCGTCCCAACGCTTTTTCAAAATTTTCTTTTCAAAATTCGTTTTCCGCATAAAAATTTGTCTAAGCAGACAAAAGTTGTACAGTACAAAGCTAAAATAAGTTAACGAGCTGTTCGAACATTTTCGAACAGTGTTTGTTCTGTTTCAAAACAGTTCAATCATGTTCGTATAAAAAATATAAAAAAATTATTTTTTTTGTCTCATCCCGAAAGAAGAGCGCTAAATCGCTATACTTGTAAGAAGCCGATCTAATTTTTTTTTCAATTAAGTAAAAAAAAAATCAGTCAAAATTTTGAATTTTTTATAATTTTTAATTTATTAAAATAAAGAATAAATTTCTTTTAATTTTCTGGTTAATTAGTTTCTTTATTAAAAAAAAATGAGAAACTTTTTTCAAATCAATTAATTAAAAGCAAACCTTAAATTTTTTCTTTTTCGATTTAATAAAAAAAATTCAAACTTGTTGAATCTAAATCAAAAAAGGTTGCTTCAACCTTAAATATTTACAGTGTGTTCTATCATCTTGGAACAATTTTCGAACATGTTCGAACAGTGCTTGTTCTGTTTGAAAACAGTTCGAACATTTTCGAACAGTGTTATGTTTTTGTTCCTGTTTTCGTTAGCTTATTTCAGCTTTGTACTGTGTAAAAGAATGAAAAAGCCAAAAAAAGAAAAAAAGAAACCACTTTTTCACTATTATTTTTGGTTTTGAATACTCAATTTCATGATAAGTGATCGATTCTCATCACTATTTATTCACTTGCCTCATGTATGATTGGTGATGATTCTAGGTCAATCACTGATAATGTATTTCTATTTGCAATCATAAAAAAACATGCTACAAACTGCAAAACTTAAAAGTTTTTTTGATATTTAATTTTAAAGTGTTGAGTTTTTTTGGTCGAGGAAATACGAATTTGGGATCGAGATTTTATAATTAAGATACGAGGGTCTTTAAAAGACATCAATATTTTCCTTTTCTTTTCAATCTTCCCATTTGATTTACAATATAACATGTTTTTGTATTATTTTATTGATTTATTCAATATTACAGCTCCATGGGAAAATTTCAAAAAAAGCAAAAGTAAAAAATATTGTTATTTTGTTTCGAAACTCTGTATACATGCACTCCGTGTAGACATTTTCGTTGGAACAGAGTTGGTCAAAAGTCAAAGTCACAAAGTCAAAGTTAAGTAAACACTTTACTTAGATTTATTTTTAAAAATAAAGTCAAGTCTTTACTTGACTTTCAATTAAATACTGAAATAAAGTAAAGTAATGACTTGACTTTGAAAAAAAAATTCAAAGTCAAGTAAAAACCTTACTTTATTATTAAAAATGACTCTAAGTAAAGTATTTACTTAACTTTGACTTTGTGACTTTAACTTTTTTTCTAAATCTCTCTCTTTTTTTTGTAACTTAGCTTACAAGTAAATAATTTAACTTTAAAGTCAAGTAAAAACTTTATTGGCAAAAAAAAATATTTAAAGTCAAGTCATTACTTGACTTGTAAACAAAAGCTAAAACCAAGTCAAGTCGCGACTTGACTTTGGATAAAATATTTTACAAAGTCAAGTCCGAACTTTACTTTGAATAAAATATAAAATTAAAGTCAAGTAATGACTTGACTTTAAAATTATGTTAACTTATTATGTTTTTGAAATCTAGATTGTTTTTTAGTGATTTTGTTTCAAAAATCAAATTTATAACATTAAATAATGCTAGATTAGGTCTTATTTCAGTAAAAAAATTAAATAAGAAAAATTATTATTTCGAATAAAACTCGAAATTTTGTCAAAAAAGTAGAAAAACCAAGGTAAAAGTCCAAAGTCAAACTTGACTTTTCCAAATTATCTTTTCATAGTCAAAGTTAGACTTGACTTTTCGGAAATATTTTCATCAAGTTAAAGTCAGACTTTACTTTTCGAAATTTTATTTTCAAAGTCAAAGTCAGACTTTTACATTCAAAAAATTATTTATGAAAGTAAAAGTTAAACTTTGACTTGACTTTTGTGACTTTTTGACTTTTTTTTTGACTTTTGACCAACTCTGCGTTGGAAATAGCTCTACGAAAATATATTTTTTAATATAATTCTCGAATTTTTATCACCCTATTTTGTGACATCTTAAACATGTTACCGGAAATTAAAAATAATTGTTGATGAAAATAATGAAAAAATTTCCTTTGACCTTTTCGTGAGCCTATTTTTGTTTTTTACACTAAGAGAAATTTGTATATTAAAATATCTTAAAGAAATTAAAAAAAGATACTCTGAAAAATCTTTAAAAAAAAAATTGTCCATATGTCAAACAAACTGTGATTTCATTACTTTAGCTTTATACTTTTAAATTGATTTAAAGTAGTTTTCACAAAGAAATAATTTTTCTCTTTCTTAGGTATTATTAATTTCAAGTAGTAAAAATAAAACTAACTGGGTTATACCAGGCGGTGGCATAGAAGATAATGAGAATGCTGAAGATGCTGCTGAACGTGAAGTCTATGAGGAAGCCGGTGTTAAGGGTAGACTCGGTCGATTGCTCGGAGTATTTGAAGTAAATTCTAAAAATTTAATTTTCATTTATACAAAAATAATAAACTAATTCTATTTGTTTTAAGAATAAAGAAAAAATGCACCGAACTGCTGTGTATCTCCTAATAGTTGACAAAGAATTAGATGAATGGGAAGAGAATACGAAAAATGGTCGATTGAGAAAATGGTTTAGTCTATGCGATGCTAAATATGAATTAGAAAGACATAAACCATTTCAAGGTTGTTATTTAAATTTGTTAAAGGGCTACGAAACACTTTCTAAAACATCTTATATTAATTACAATCATTTTAATTCGTTGACCTTACCTTTTAATACACAAAAAAGCACTGGCACCGATTCGTCAATTTCCTCATCTTCATCGCCAACAAGTACTTCTTCATCATTCAACTCATCACCCGTTTCGACATTATCAATCACAAATTTCATTAATAATTAATTTTATTACGATCAAATCGATTTATATAAATAAAATAAATAAGGTATTAGTAGAAAGTGCCTTATTTTTTTAATTTTTCTATTCGAAAACTTAATTTTTTAATCAAAGTCTGTATAATATAAAAAAAAAATTTGAATTAAATTTAAAAAAATAAAGAAACTCGATTGATTTTAAAAAATAAATATTTATTTTTTTTTTGTAAATAAAACAATATCGAAACAAATTATTTTTCTTTTCCGCCTTTGCCATCTATTTGAGTTATTCGACATGGACCACTGCACCATTCGACATCACCAATTGAGGCTAACATAGCTCGTAAATATGAACTATATTCTTCGTAGCGACCAATTGTTTTCTCAAATGTACTCGGGTTCTAAACAAAAATTAATATTTAAAACAATTTTTTTAATGCTCTATCAAAATTAATGCTGAAAAATTGAATTAATTTAGCCGTTTTTCTAAACAAATTTAAGTGTTTAGAAAAGTTTTGTTCGAGAGTTTAAAGTAAAAATATTTTTCAGTTTTTAAAGTTTGAAATCTTTGATATTTATGGTGATTTAGACTCTTAAAATTAAGCTCAAATTTTCTTCTAATTCAATTTTAAAAAGTTTCCATCGATACCATGTTTTTCCATTAAAGATTATCAAAAAATTAGAGTTTTTTTTAATGACTTTCATTATTTTTTAATTCAAACATTACTAAAAATTTATAGCGAAAATTCTAGAAAAAAAAATTAATAATAAAATTCAAATTTGGACTGAGAAAGTAAAGGTACTTCCTGGCTGTCAGGCCGGCTTTAGATAAAAGAATTCAACCCAAGAACATATTTTCAGACTAACTCAATCAATCGACCAAGGTTTCAAATCAAAAAAGATTACTTTTTTTTTTGATCCAGAAAAAACTTTCGATAAAACACCACATAAAGGCATTTTATATAAATTAAAAAAACAAGGCCTAAGTCCAACATTACTTAACTGGATTCAATGTTATCTTAAAAATCGGTTCTTTTACGTTAAATATAAAGACAAGTTTTCGAGTTTTAAAAAATGGAATGCGAAGTACCTCAAGGAAGCTGTTTATCCCCAACACTTTTTAGCTTATACTTCAGTGATCCAAATTTGAATAATTTAATTTGAAATTCAAGAAAAATGCGGAAAAAGTGCGAAAAAATGCGAACGCTTTTTTTTGTTGTCTCTACTCTTTATGAAGACGACCTATGTATATGGTATACGAGTTACTTACTAAAAGAGAAATAAAGCAATTATTTCTGGGGTCCACCAACACTTAAGTTAATTTTTGTAAAAAATTAGGCTTAACTATAGTGTCAAAAAACATGTTACACTACTTTCACAGCAGCTGGTCTTAGAAAAAATTATAAAAAAAAATAAAGTTTCAAATTCAATTGAAAAAAACAAAATTCCTCTTGAACAGGATCCAACGTTCATAGAAGTTACGCTTGATCCGAAAATAAACTTTAAAAAACATATGGTTACGATCGAAAAGAAAATAATCCTTAAAACAAACCTAAAAAATTTAAAATGGTGTATTTCATTAGCAACTAACATAACCTTATATAAGTCTTTAATAAGGTTACTTTTTGACTACAGTTTTGTTATTTTACATTTCAGCAAAGATTCTCTCCAAAAAATACAAAATAAAATACCTAAATCATCAAGTTTTTTTCCTATGTGAACCTCAAATAAGACGATTCACCAAAAATTAAAACTCGACTTGATCGACGATCATGCTAATGTTCTATTTATTAAATTTACAGACAATTAATTAAAATTTTATAAATTAACTCCTAAAAAAAGCAAATTTTGATTAAATTGAATATGTTTCTATATGTAAAATATTAAATATCATTTTCACAAAATAATACGAATAACGTGTAAAGAAATCGTGATAAATTTTTTAGTCAAATACTTTAATTCCGAGGAGTTTCAGAATCGTCTTTTAATTCAAGAATAAAATTTTGAGACGCCTAAAAATCGGAGGTTCATAAATCATATAATCGCTAAAATTTAACATCGATACAGTAGGTTTCATAAATTTAGAATAAAGCTTATTTTTAATTTTATTGTCTAATTTATAAACTCATTACTGCGATTTATTTTTTCAAAGAAGAGATCAAATTTTTACAGATATCTTTCGACCTCAGTCTCATCTTTAAAATTATCTAAAAATTTAAGTCGTTTTGGGTCTTTTTACTTTTTTCAGAGCATTTTTTGTCTTTTTTTCCGAATTTTTCGGTTATCTAAGCTAAAAAAGGTGTAATGATAGAGAATTGTCTTATATTTTGGCAAGCTTGGTCTCAAATTAAAAATAATTAAGTTTAAAAATTTTCCAACGAATTTGATGAAAAACTTAATTATCTTTAATTTGAGACCAAGCTTGCCAAAATATAAGACAATTCGCTATCATTACACCTTATTTAGCTTAGATAACCGAAAAATTCGGAAAAAAAGACAAAAAATGCTCTGAAAAAAGTAAAAAGACCCAAAACGACTTAAATTTTTAGATAATTTTAAAGATGAGACTGAGGTCGAAAGATATCTGTAAAAATTTGATTTCTTCTTTGAAAAAATGAATTTATAAATTAGACAATAAAATTAAAAATAAGCTTTATTCTAAATTAATGAAACCTACTGTATAATTCATATTTTATTCGTAATTGTGAGATTACTTCATTGAAAATTAAAAGTTCATAAAATCGAGGATACCATGCATTATTAGAGGTTAATAAAAAAAATGAAATTACCAGTTCGTTAAGTCTTGATCGAATGTAGTCCTTGAGAGGAGCTTTGTAAATTTGTCGAAAAGCTTTAGCTATCTCGTATAATTTCTGTTTGGGATAAGCAAAAAACAATCTTGACAAATAGTAACCAAAATCTTTCTTTAAAAATTAAAAAAATAAGACATGATTAAACATTTATAAGTCATAAGAAAATAAAAGCACTTACTTTGTCTAATAAAATTTTAATATGAGATGCATAATACGCGTAAGGATCGTGTAAAAATTTTACTATTCACCAAAATTAAATTCTGAAAAATATGAATGATTTTAAAAAAAATTACCAGCTAAATCAATAAATGATAATTTTACACATCCTTTTTTAATTATATCCATCATTGAATAATTATAATCATACTTTATTTTCTTAAATACTTCAGTCATAATTTCAGGTGAATATTTACCAATAATCAGAGATAAAAATGTAAGCTTAAATTCTGTTTTTGAGTCCACTTTTTGCCTTTTTTCATGAATAGCCTATTAAAAAAATAGACAAGTAAATTAAAATTTTCTTTTATTTTGTTTAATTACAATTTTGAGCTCATTTGTTAAACGTTCTATAATTTCTTTTGACTTTGGAAGCTCTCTAGTCTCCTTTAATAGAAAAAAATTAAAATTAAATTTTTTTTTCCAACCTAAAAAAAAAACATACATTAAGTAGCATTTGATGAAATTTTGTACTAAAACGATTCAATTTTAAAGCTATTTCATTTTCTAATTTTTGCTTAAATTCTTAAAAAATTAAAAAAAAAATAAAGGTCCAAAAGAATGAAATAAAAATTCAAATTTACTTAAAAAATAAGTATCTCTTAGTTTTTGTCGTTCTTCGTAAGTAGATTCCAATAAAATTTCAGTCAACATATAAGAATTGAAAATTTTTTTCTTTCTTTGAAAAATTGACTTTAATGAAACATTTAGATATTCGAAAACTAAATATAACAAAAAGAAGATTTGAAACTACTTGTAATGTATCAGGTATCATTTTGAATAGTTTTTTAACACTTGTAGTCATAAATTCAAATCGTTTACTAAGCATTTTAGCGTTAAATTCCTCTGATGGTGTTACCAAAGCTTCTATTATTTTAGCTGAATTTTTCCATACTAAACTACCAACATTTCTAAGTTTTTTAAGCCAAGCTTTTCCGTTTTTATCCGTTAAAACCTTAATTAAATTTTCTCTTTGTTTACCACTTTTAGTAATTAAAATGTAAATGACTAATAATTTTCGATCACTTTTTACGGCATATTCTAAAATTTTAGCTTCGTTTTCTTGGTTAAAATAACTTAAATCTTCTAAATTTAATGAAGCTGGATTTACAAGACAACGTTTTAAAGCTAAATCATCATCTTTGTTCATCATGCACGTTCCATCAGCTTCTTCGTCATCAACATAAAATTCAGCTTCGTTTAAATCAATATCTTCACTTTCTTTTACATAACTTTCCTAAAATTTTAATGATTTCTACAAAAAAAAATAAATTTATTTATTGATTAAGATTACTGTCTCGGTAGAAATTATTTGTTTAAAGACCAATATAAAATAAATTAGTTGTAAACAAAAATTAAATGAGTTTAAAAGCATTTTTTTTATTTGATAAAAATGGTTTATATAAAAATTTGAATTAATTTTTGTTTATTTTGCTTAATTGAATAAAAGATAATTCAATTTTATGTTTTGAAAAATAAGCTTTTTTCAGTGGCCAATAAGGAAAACGGAGACGACCTAATTTTGAATAGTCTTAATAGATATCCTTGTCGAAATCTCTTTTTGATCCTATTGAGAATCTCTATAACGATTTTCCCATTATGATCTAATGAAAAATAATGAGATTTTTCATTTTCTTGTGAGATGTACGGGTACGGTCCGGCGTTAATTCGATAGAAATGTTCACCGCTTTGACTAGCAAAGTTTTTAAAGAATTAAATTATATGTTCCGTTCTATACAGCACTTGCCTCGAAAAAGTGGCATTACCATTACCATTACCGTTACCATTACAATTTTCGAAAAAAAAACCTTTTAAAATTCTTTTTTTTTAAATATTTTTTTTAATTTTTTTTTTGATAAAAAATCGGTAAAAAATTTTAAAAAAAATATTTCGAAAAAAAAATTTTTTAAGGGTATTTTTTTCGAAAATTTTAATGGTAATGGTAACGGTAATGGTAATGCCACTTTTTCGTGGCAACTGCTGTATTAGACTACTAAATTCTTCCTTTTCTTAGGAATGTATTCTTTTTTATTTTATAGAAATGTATAAAATATAAAAGAAGAAATTGCTGTTGCGGCCGTAGTTACCATAATACGTAAAACCAAGAAACCAAGTTAAAATTGATTCAAAAATTTTTTGTTGAAAATTTATTTATTGAAAAATACTATTTATTTTATAAGAAAATTTTGTAAAAAAATATTTTATAATTATTCTTCCTATTTGTTTAATACATATTAAATAGAAAAATCTTATTAAATTATACATATAAAATAGAAAAAAAAATAGAGGATATGACGCATTTCTACCATAATTTTGTTGAAGCACCACCTGGTGGTTGTAAGACTTTGCTTGAAGTATGAACTGGTCTTGGCTGATAACCCGGTGCATTTGTATCTTGTTGTTTTTTTTCTTCGAATGGTGCCTGTTCTTGTTTATTCTCTACTGGAGCTTCCGTTTCTGTTTTTTGTACACTTGGCTGCTTTGGCGTTTCTTCTTCATACGCTTGTCCAGTTATCGGATTAAAACCACTTCGCTTTTTGTTTTGTACATTATTTGTTGTGTTGTCATTAAATACGTTCGATGCATTTCTAGTTTGATTAGCTGTTTCAGCTTTGGTTGGTTGGTGTGGAGCGTTGACCTTTGGTGCATCATCAGATACGCCGAAAATGTTGTTTGAACGACCACCTGGTGGATTTAGAACTTTTGAAGTTGGCTTATCAATTACATAACCTGAGTAGAAGTTAGCTGAAGTCATTTTTACTTTATTCAATTAATTAAAAGTTTTGGCTTTTAGAAATGCTTTTTTTTTGTTGTTCTTTTAAACAATGATTAAGAAAAAATTAAAGTATTTCTTAATGCTTATATACTTAAATTTTTTTTTTCAATAAGAAGGGTTTTTTCTTTAGTTGCTGAGACTTTTCATTTTTATTACATCATTTTGGACTGAATCATGCTGAATTTATTTAATTTTCAATTTAATTATTTTTCTTTTTTAAAGTTTAATACTATGTTTGAAATTTGTCTTTTTTTTCATTTTTTTTAAATTTTGAAATCGTGGCCTGGTAAAAACTTTAGTTAGTTACACCTTCCTAACAACTTAAATATAATTGATAAGAAACTAAGCTAAGTTTTTAAAATCCAGATGATGTTAGAGAACTTTTAGCTTTCAAGTTTCAAGGTTAATCTAATATTTTTGACTACACATTTCCACACTTAATTTAAAATGCTGTGTCTCATCATGAAGAAAATATTCGATCGAAAAAATAAAGCTATATTTTTATCAATTTTTTATTCTACCCGTAACGTACCACCGTACTTTACTTCAACCTAGCATACCAGGCAATATAATTTTTTTTGTAAAAAATTAATTGAGTATTATAAATTATAAGTTCCAAATAGAAGAAACAGTTTTTCCTATCTGAAACTTCTCACTTTAGTTAAAAACTCAATTATAGGCTAAAAGTGAAATTAAATGTCTAATGCCTTCTCATAACGTAATGAAAAGGCATTCTAACTAAAATTTTATATTCATTACGCCTGAATAGAAAATTTTCTCTTTTTTTTTGATTTTTATTACAGAGTAAAAACTTGGAAATGAATCTAATTCGTAAGTCGGACTCATACTAAGAGTCAGTTTGAGAGATTGAGAATATTTCGGAGCCTAATTCTAAGAATCCATTCATTTTTTTTCTTTATTATGTTCGCGATTATATACCACTAAAAAATTAATCTCGAGTCAGCCATAACTTTAAATATAAATTCATGTTTTAATAGATTCATGGCCCGGTTAGCTCAGTCGGTAGAGCGTGAGACTTTTAATCTCAAGGCCAAGGGTTCGAGCCCCTTATCGGGCGAATTTTTTTTACGCTTCAATTTTTAAGTTCTTAGAAAAAAATAGAAAAAAAAATTCGCCCGATAAGGGGCTCGAACCCTTGGCCTTGAGATTAAAAGTCTCACGCTCTACCGACTGAGCTAACCGGGCCTTGTATTTTACAGAAAAAATCAATGTTTATCTACTCAAATTACATTCTCTTATTTTATATTTAGAATGTTGTTTTATACAGTAAAAATTAAAACTAATTATTACGATTTTTTTTCTTATCTTCCTTTCCTTTCCAAAAGGAAAAGAAAAGGAGCATCAGAGAAATTTAAATTTAAAATTTTTATGACCTCAAATACTTTAAAAAGACTGATTCAATCAATTTCAATCGGCTTAAAGTCAGAAAATCAGTTTTTTGGACATGAAAGCCAAATTTTCGTACTTATGTTCAACGTAGAAAAAAAATGCATAAATTATTTTTTTGCCTATCTAAATTCCCAACAAACTAGAGTTCACTTTTTAGCCAAGATTTTGCCTATGCAACGATTAATTGCACACTTCAAATTTTAACAATTTCATGAGTTTTTTTAATTTTTTTTAAATTCCGTACTTAAGTCTTAAAAGAAATCAGCCCGGGTACGGATTTTAGATACGTAAAATTTTGTGTCCGGTGAAATTAAGAAAAACCGAAAAATTCAACTTTTTATGATGCACTAAACATCAATTCAAAAAAAATTAAAAAATTCCATTCAAATTTTCCTTTCTAGGCCAAAATGAATTATGAGATTTATTTAAAAGCCATAAGTTTAGACCATTTCGATTTAGGACGGCGTAAACATATTATATTTAGACTCTAGTCGATTCAAGAGTTTACTTCTTACTTCGATAATGCGCTATTTTTATCAATAATTGAATTAAAAACGACTGATTACAAGAGTTATTAAACATTTCTCAAAAGTTTAAATTTCAATCAAAAGCCTAAAATATTAAGAATTTAAAATATTTATTACAATTGATTTCGAATTTAAATAATTGTTTACAAAATTAAAAAAAATAAATAAAATTTGGATAAAATTGGAATAAATGTTTTTAAAATAAAATTTTTTAAAATCAATAAAACCTTTGATTAAAAAGAAAAATTTTCATCTTCATCATCACTTTCATCAGAACTTTGATCTATTAAGAAATTTTATAATTTCAAAAAATTATTAAAAAAGAAATTTTTAGAATTACTTAAAAAAGGTCTTATTTCTCCAAGTGCTTTTATCAACTGACTCATTGGATCATTTTCATTAAACTTTGGACTTATTTTGATATTTTCCCTTTGGTCAGTTACACGTCTTAGACCACCTTTAAAATTCTCTATCGATTTCAATAGAGCACTTCGAGGCTCTTCATGAGCCGAACTAACTTGTCTTACTTGAATAATGTTTATATTATCATTGTTAACATTTTGCGTCTCTGGTGTAACATAATTCGATCCATCCGATTCGTATTTTTGACCGCTGGAAACGGGTGATAAAAATTCACTTTTATTATGAGTAATATTTGTTTCCAGTTTATTGTCTTGTTGATAGACTGGTGGTTTTGGTGGTGGTCTAGACGGCGGTTTAAGTGTGTTTGGAGTTGTTGAAAAATTCATTGAAGTTTTATTTGGTTGAACCAAATTTTTAGTTTCTTCAAAATTAGATATTACAACTTTGGGATTTTTTTTTGGAATGTCTGATTTCGACTCAAATTTTGGTGGTTTTGGTGCCATACCCTTCTTATACTCTTTAAAGTATTTACTGTATCCTCCATTTGATTTTATAAAACTGTCAGCATATTCAACCGATTGTTTATTCGGTTTAATATTTAGCTGCTTAAAAACGTCAACTATCATTTTTACATGCTCATTTTGGTCATTTAATAATATCTTACAAAGAAACAATTAAATTGAAAAAAATTTTTTGAATTTTTATTTTAGGAAATTTACTTTAAAACTGTTATTTTCATTAACACCAATATGATTTAAATGAACAAAATCCATAGGTTTGCCAATTAAATTCTTTTTGATTACTTTTTTCTCAGCTTTTTTATCCTTTTTACAATTGTAATTAAGAGTTTTTTGATTAGTGTTATTATTATTTGGGTCTGTTTTTAAATAATCTAATTTTTCTAAGGAATTAATAGCTCGAATAATAGAGCGCTGAAATTTGAATGCTTCTTCTTCAAATGCAAAATTCAACCCAACATTACAACACTTCAAAAATTAAATTTTTAAAGATTTTTATAAAATTGAAGAGTTTAGATTTTTCTTACATATCCTGCGAAATAAAAAAAATTTTTGGTAATTTTATGATAAGCAAATAGAGTGCTTATTTCTTCTTCCCATAAAATTTGAGCCTTAAAAAAACTTTTTTTATTAATTTAAAATTAGAATTTTAATTTAATTAATTCTTACATTCAAATTATAGAGGCGAAAAAAAAAAGATTTTTTGTCGTAGTCTTTAACTAGACACAATATTCCGGTAGAGTGTTTGTACCATTCGGAATTTTCAGGTCGTTTGGTTAAAAACACTTGGCAAATTGCCATTGAAATGCACTAAAATAATTTTGTATGAGAATCTTTACACAAAAAAATTATCAAAAATAACTTACAACACCATTGGTGCTTTCAATTTGATCAATTATTTTAATATTTTCTCTATCGGTTAGATTTTTCGATCGATCATTTTTAGTTTGATTTAAAAACGAATGAGAATTCATTTTTGAAATTTTAATTTTTTTATTTGAAATTTTTTTTTCACGGATTAAAAAAGAGAATTTTTCAAATTTTTATTTTTGTTGCATATAGTCAAAATGTTTTATTTGTTTTATCGAGTGATCATTAAATAAAAATTTAAAAATAAGACTAATGGTTGATATCAATCTTAATAATAATTCCGATTCTATTTAAATTTTTTTCAGGTCCGAAAAAAAAATTGTACAACTACCGGAATCACATGCAGTTAAATCCAAAATTGCATTCATCGCGTACCATCTCTCCCATGTTAAACCAATCCTATCGATTAGACCGTGCACATATCCGGTCTCTTTGGTTTAAGCACCGCTTTTGAAATCAATACCGTAAAAACTGACAAACAGGCCCATGGGCTTATGCTAAATAATTGGGGGGGCTAAAATATATCAACCTTGGTTTTATTTTAAGGAGAAGCCCAGGGCTTATATGTATATTAAAATTGATATTACCATGGGCTTATGAATAAATTAATATTGAACTGACCATGGGCTTATGTACAATTTTTTTTATTAAATAATGGAAAAGTGAAAATTTGTTAAAATTTAAATATAAAATAATGTTCGATTTTAGTTTTTTTAGAAAAAAGAAAATAAAAGAGAAAAAAATCAAATATTTTCATCATCCGATTCGGTATCGGTTTCCATATCTGAATCTTCATCTAAATTGTCGTTGATAGTCAATTCTTCGCCCTCTTGAAACCCGTCAACGTCTATCGTCGACTACATCGTCAATGAATTTTTTATTTGATATCAAGTAACGGAGCTGCCGATGGAACATTTGGGCTTGTACTTAATTCTTTTTTTGATACCTCATGGGCTTGTATTTAATTTTTTTTTTTTACCCCATGAGCTTGTATTTAATAATGATAATTTTATTATAAGGTATTTAATTAAAAGCCCAGGGCCTATATGTATTTTATGGGATGGGCTTATATCATTTTTTAGGGGGGGTGCTTATAGGCTAATACTCATGTTTAGCCCTGGGCTAGTTTGTCAGTTTTTACGGTATATTAATTAGATGCCGCATCTTTTATTAAGAACGAACATAAATTAAAAAAATGATTAAAAAAAAATAAGTAATTAAAAAAATTAATTGTTAAATAATTTTCTTAAATTATGTAATAGATGCGAATTTTTTACTTCAACAAGAATTCTCGAGCCTACACTGTTAAAAATATGTGTAAAATTTAACACAATTTGAGTTAGATTTGAACTTACACATTTTTTTAAGATTTGAAATTCAATGAAAAAAAAAATGTGTAGGCTCAAATTTTTTTACAGTGTAATTACCGTAATGCCTTGCAAACAAATGCATGCATTATAAATCAAAATTTTAAGAAAAAATACCCAAAAGCGATTGAAAAACGTAAAAATAATCAAAACATAATTGTGGATTGTTGACTAGGCTATTAGAATATTTGGGAAAAAATCAAAAATTCTTTTACTTTGGGACCCATTAATTGTTAAAATTTTAGGTCTTAATGTAATGGGCTCCAAAGAAAGATATTACGGTACAAATTGTTCAAAATAAATGAACTTTTTCAGATAGCTGTGAATATTTTGAACTAATTTTTTCAAGTTAAAAAAAATTTTTAATGAACTAAAACAATTCTAGTATGAATTATAATTTTGAACGTTTAAACTCGTGATTTTCACAACCCTAATTACCATCGTGTTATTTACTTATAGAGTGTTTGAAAAAAATAGGCGGTCTTTTGAGTGTTAAGTAAGATTCAGTTACTCGGAAAAATTTTAATTCATTATTTACTAACAGCTAACTTAAAAATTTTTTTTATTAAGTAAAGTCTGAAATGTGATTTTTTTTATAATTTCATTCAGATTTTTTTTAAAACTAAAAACAAAATCTAGTTATTCTTACTGATCTAGTGTCATCCAACATTATTTCTTTATTTAAGCAAAAAAATACTGCAAATAGGAAATCTACTACTTTGGTTAATTCAGCATGCTGTTTTTTTTTATCAAACTAGAAAATTTCTAAAATAATTTTTTAAAAAAAGAATACCTAATGGGTTTTTATTTTTTTAATGGAAAAAATTTCGATTGAATTTTCTTTCGAAATTCATTAGTAAAGCTTTTAAGTCTTAGCTTGAAATTTAAAAAAAAAAGAATCATTTACCAAAAAAAAGATGTAATTTTTTAATATTTTGTTAGTTGTAAGACAATTGTCACAAGAAGTTAAAATAAAATGAGACCAAAACTGAAATATTAAATCTTAATGACATTCGCCATTACAACATTTCTTATGATATTTATTTCATATAAATTAATTGAAAAACAATATTTAAAATATGGTAGATTAGTGAATAGGTATATAAGTTTTGAGTGTAATAACGATGACATATGTGGCGGATGGGCCGACAGATTAAAAGGTCTTTTTTCCACATATGCTTTTTCTCTAATAACCAATCGTACATTTTTAATTAAAATGACCAAAAATTGTGATCTTAACAATATTCTAATCCCAAATAAAATACTCTGGGATTCTAGCCAAGTGCCTAATTCGGTCTCAAATAAAACGCTTAATTACGCTTGGAATTATAATTTAGAAAATGAATTTCGTAATTCTACAACAATTCTAAAAGAAATTTCAAATGAAAATTTAATAATTATAAAATCAGGTTTTATGTTTTCGAATGTTCTTTCAGAAAATCGGAATTTTCAAGAGCGACTAAATCAACTTGGATATGAACCATCCAAATTTAAACTAGCATTTCAATTGAGAAAATGGTATCAAGATTTATTTCGATTAAATAAACGATTACAAGTAAAATACGACAAATTATTAAAACAAATGAAACCGACTGTAAATTCAAAATTAATTTGTGCTCAATTAAGAATGGGCGATGAAGGACACGTCGGAGAGAGTGATTTAGATATGGGTTCAAAATTTTGGAATTTTATTAATCAAACATTTTTAATCGATGATAAAATGAATAAATTTTCAATATTTATAACATCAGATAGAGAGTATTTCAAAAAAGACGCTGAGTTATTTTTTAGAAATAAACGAGTTTTCTATACTGGAAATTCTAGTTTACACGTCGAAAGACCAAGCGACTCTAATCAATGTGAAAATCTGGAAAAAGTAATTTTTGATTTTCATTTAATGCAAAATTGTGATATTGGTGTTGTAAGTCATTCGGGTTTTGGTATTTTGGCTATGTGGAATCGACCTGACCCTTTTAAAGATTTATATGTTTACACAAAGAAAAATCAAGATGAGCTTAGACAGAACTATTGGAACAGGAAAAATTTAACTTTTGTTAAATATGGAAATTTAGACGATATATATTTTCTCTGAAAACATGTCTTATGTACAGTTAAATTAATAAATTAATCTCAGTTATATTTTATTAAAAAAATCGATCCGAACTACAGTACAATTCTGAATCAATTCTGAACACCTGGCTTAAGCCAAAGTTTTCGAAATTCCACTTTTTGCGGCTTAAGTCAGGCTCTTAAGCCGATTTTCAAAAATCCTGGCTTCGAAACCGAGTTCTTGATCATGCATAATTTTTGATAATTATTTTTTTGGAGCATAGCTTAAGTTTTAATTAAATAATTAATTTTAACAATTTTTTACCTATGTGAAGTACTTTCTTAATTTCTGTTTTTTTATCTCCTCACGACCTAGCGCTTAGTAGCAAACTCCTTTTTACAGAGCCGATCGCTACACTTGCTCCAATGCCTCTTTCGGAACCTTTATTTTAAGTCACCACGACTCGCAAGCCTGATTATTTCTAATCAGTCCCATTAAGTGGCGAATGGTTGTGCCCATCTGGAGTTACAATCCACTATATGTAACGCATGCGCTTAGCTTTGTTTTTATGCAAGTCGATTACGATTAATCTTTCTAACATCTTACGATCTTAGAAAATTTCATCACTATGTGAGAATTGTACCTTAGACCTTTTGCTCCAAAGGACTCGACTAACACCACTCGACCATGCGCTCACTAATTTATGTAATTTTGGGCAAAGATTCAGTACCATAGAGGTTTTATGTAATTAGAAATTAATTCAATTAAAGGGTATATTTCTTTTTAATTTATTTTTGAATAATTTCACATTCAGATACAAAATAAGGCATGTTAAAGCTTCTTGTCAATTTTCTTTTCCTCAATTTTTTTGACCAACAAAAATAGCTCTGCAAACACTTAAAAGGACTTTTGGTGGCAAAAAAATTTAATTGCGTATTTAAATTAGACTTTTTTAATGGTGTGCAAATTTGCAGAAATAATTTTTATTTTGCAAAATTTCAGAAATCCCTGAATTCTGTGCAAATTTGCACACCATTAAAATTTATCGTCAAAAAAATACTACCCAAAATTTTATGAATTATTTTTCAGAAATTTCAGAATTACAGAATTTCACAAAATACTACACATTGTTAATTTTTTGATAAATAAATTAATTGTGTTAAAAACACTATTAAATTGTTATTATTAATATTACAAAAACATTTTTTTACTTTTAAAGATTTTTTTGAATAAAAAGAAGGCCATATCGAAAGCCATTAAAAGCGGGAACTTTGAAAACTAAATAGTTATTATGGAAATGATTTTTAAAATCCTATCGAAATCTGTAAAAATTTTTATAATTAAAGTTGCATTTTTTTGCTTATTATTGCATATTTATGCATTTTGAACTCACGTTTTTAACTCCCATAAATTTTTTTAAACATGCATATTTTTACAGACAGTGGTTATAACAATACTATCCAGCCGTACCAATGTAACTCAAGGGCAGGCAACATAATCAATTTTCAATTTTTTTTTTAATTTCAGATTTATTTTGAATTTATTTTTGCAATTTTATATTTGAATATATTATAAAAAATAAAAATTGAAAAAAAAATTTTCATAGAAAATATTTAAGTAAAAAAAATAAACAATTAATTAAATTCTTAATTATTTTAGAATAAACAAGACAGTCTAAATCGTAACTTAATATTGATTGAAAAAGGCTCTTTTTAGTAAATTTATCAATCTTGTCTCTGTGCAATGTGCTCTAAACGAAATAGTTCAACAACTTTTGCAACTGTTAAATTTTTTCATAAAATTTAAAGTTGGTACATACAATATCTTTTTTTACACAGTCAAATTAATTCCAAAGTTCTATATTAAATTTAGGTTCGCCACCAACAGCATTTTTTACATGACCAACATTGTTGTTTTCAAATTAATTTAATATTTTTGAAAAACTACATGGTGATGTTTGTTTAAAATATTTAAAGCCTTCTATAATATCAGATACAGGAATAAACGCTTTAGCTTGCAAACCTCTTTAACTTATTCTAAAATTTTCATCAAACAAATATTTCGTTTTCCGTCAAAAAATGACAAATAAATTTGTATGGTATACCCTGGTCAACATAATTGAGCAGACTTAAGCATTGATTCATATAAGAAATTACGTATTTTCTGTTACCATTGAATTACAGTGCGTTTACTCAATAAAGTCTGATCACTTGTTATCTTTACACTTTGTAAAAATGACCAATCCCGTATTTATTTCTAAAATTTTTTCAATGGAAATATTTGAAGACTTATTAAGGGTAAAATGGCTTGACCGTGCAGAATAATGACGACTACAATCGTTGTTTTTACATCAAAGTACAAGTCGCTTGTTTAGGCTTTCTTATTTCAGAGTGTTATCTATTTTTGAGTTGAGACAAGACGGATTTTTACATTTTACACTTAATTAAACAAGAGAATTTAATTATCTCTTGTTTTTTATTTTTTAAGTTTAAAAACTGTTCGTAATTAATAAGAAAATCGATTTGTTTAAAAGGTTTAAAGTAAACTAATGAAATTAAATTCAGATTAATTGAAAAAAGCGCAGATTGAATGGAAAATTTTCAATCAATCTGCGCTTTTTATCTAATTTTTCAAAATTGTGCTCTCATTGAATGCCATTGGATATTTTTTAGAACAGAGACCGTTTTTCATGCATGATGAGTTTGAGTTTAAATTAGCGCATCCAGTCAATTACTAAAAATTTCAAAAACTGAGATAGGAACATAGAGTGGTTTTTTGAAAATAATTAAGCTTTCGAAAAAAAAATTAACCACCCTCTTTTTGATTTTTGAAAAATTTTTGTTTTTAAACTTAAAAAAGTTGTTTATTTTCAATAAACAAAACTTATCTTAAAAAAGTTTAGACATAAATGCCGCATTAAAAATTTTTAAAAAATTTTTCGGGTCATACTAAAAAATAGCGATGATAAAGCGATTCTTAATTCTTTTATGGTTTAGTCTTTCTTTAGGTTTTCTTTTTTTATTCGTTCTCTTTCAATAGTTTTCTTTTTTTATACGTTCTCTTTCAATAGTTTTCTTAATTTTGCGACCAAGTTTTCTTCCTGACTTTTTTTTTGATTAGGCATTAAATCAGTTCTTTTCGGCGGAAAATCAGCCGCCTCTGAAACACTTTCAATATCGTTTTCGTCACCATCTTGTCTCTGCTCATTTATAAGTGGAGCTTTTTCATCAATTAAATTAAGGTCATTTTTATTCATTAATTCTATCGCTTCTCTAAATCGTAATCCTCGTTAACATAATCATTAATTTGACATTTGGTCTCAAACGTTTGATTAAAACAAAGTGGTATTTATTAGCTTGATATTCTAGCAGACCATCTAAATTCGTGTCTAAAAATACCACAATATTCAATGCCATTTCTAATTTTGAAATTTTCGAAACTTGACCAAATTTCTGAAATCCACTCAAAAGCATTTTGATAACCAAGAGACCGCATATTTCCACTTTATAATAATAATAATAATAAATTAAAGCTATGATGTGGTTGCCCACATGAAATAGGGTTTTAAGCCCCATTGTGATAGCTTTCTAAATCTATTTTATCTAAGTTATTTTTAAAAACGTTCAATGAATTTGAGTTTAGTGCTTCTTTAGGCAAACGATTCCAAACACATGAAACTCTATTTGTGAAAAAGTTGTGACGTTGATTGCAATTTTTTACCAGTTGTCTTTCAATTGTAAATTCATGTCCTCTTGCGCTTTGTCTGAGACCATTAGCTGAATCACTTTTGAATATCACCCTGTTGTACCAGTTTATTTGGTCTAAACCATTAACATATTTGAAAAATTGAATTAAATCACCTCTTAATCTTCTTGTTTCCAATGACATTAATTTTGTTCTAACTAGCCTTTCCTTGTAGTTTAGTTTTCTAAATCCTGGAATTAGTTTAGTAGCTCGTCTTTGTACACTTTCTATCGCGTTGATGTCTTTTTTTAGGTTAGGGCTCCATATTGAAACACCATATTCAAGATGAGGTCGAACAAAAGTTTTATAAAGCCGACATATAGACTCTTTGTTTTGGAACTTGAATGTTCTTTTGATCAAACCCAACATTGAGTTTGCTTTGTTGATAGCTGAGTTTATTTGAGAAGACCATTTTAAATCACTTGAGACTAAAATACCCAAGTCTTTTTCAAGATCAGATTTTGTTAAAGTTTGGTCATTCAAACGATACTCATTCAATGGATTATCACTTCCACAGTGAAGTACTTTGCACTTGTCTTCATTTAACATTATAAGCCAATCCATTGTCCATTTATTAATAGCTGCCAAGTCGTCTTGTAATATTTTATTCTTTGAAATATCGTCTAAAACACTTGCTAATTTTGTATCATCTGCAAAAAGACAGTGGGGACTTTTTAAATTGTCTGTAATGTCGTTAATGTAAATAACAAAAAGTAATGGCCCAAGGACGGATCCTTGAGGTACACCACTTGAAACATTCGACCAGCAAGATGATGAATTGCCTAAGACTACTCTCTGTTTTCTTCCAGTCAAAAATCCTGCAATCCACTTAACTAAATTTTCGTCAAATCCGTACTTTTTTAGTTTATATAATAGTCTTTTAAGTGGAACTTTAGGTGTAAATTTTTCATCATTTAAATACCAATCCAACCATTTCGACCTAAAATCTTTTTTAATTAGATTGGCACCAAACCAACCAACGTCAGCTGGTTGAAAAATATTTTTCAATTGAAGGTACGAAAAACTCAATATTAATTAATTCACAAAATTTTTTAACCTTGGTTTTAGTGTGACATGTAGCTGAATCTGTAATGAAAAGTATAGTTTCCAAACTATTTGACATTTTATATGGTTAAACAACAGTGTTTAAGTAAAATATTATCATTGTTTCTTCAAAGCTAGCTGATGTGTTATACTCAATCATAATATCTTCTGGTTAGTTAACAATTGGTGTCTTTCTTGGTATAATTGAGAAAACAGGCCGTTTTTGACCATTAGAAACACCAGTAAAAGCCGATGAGATCCAGCTTTTTTCTGCACCAAATGTGCAAATTTTTACTCTCTTTTCTCCTTTCTTCGTATAAGTTTAACTACCTTGAAATTAAAAAAATTTTTAAATTAGAAGTGCTATAAAATTGTAATGAATTTTACAAGGAGCGTCTAAATTTATAGCCTTTTCATCAATATTGATGATTTGGCATCTTTCGTAATTTTTGTTCATGATTACATCACTAATCTTGCATAATATTAGGTGGTAAGTCACGACCAGATGTTGAAACTCTTCGAAGCACAAAACCACCTCGGGAACAAAAATTAAAAAGCAATCCTCTTGATGCTTTTAAGTCAACACGAGTTAACAAACAAATTGTCGGTTAGTTTTCTTGGTCACGATTTTGATTATTACCATGCATTATATCATAAAGTTTTAGAGCTTCCCTTGCTTTTACATTAGCAGAGACACAACATCCCTCTTAGCGTTTAGCTAAAATCAAATCATTTAGCTGAAGTTCCATGGTAGGGCAAATTGAATTGTCTTTGTCGGTCTTGAGTTTAATTTAAAAAAAACAATTCAAAAATATTATTTTTTTTTTCATTCAAATTTTTAATTCTGCATTTATTATAAAAGAGTTGAATAAATGATAATTCAGTGATTACAAGTTAACAACTTAAATTTTGATGCAGCATTCAAGGATTTTTCTAAATTAATTAGAATTAGAATACGTCTTTGATGCATGCAATGCTCCTTTTACTTTCTATTTTAAAAATTATAAGCAATTTAATGACTAGCTTGATTCTACTATTTTACAATATAAGAATCATTCACTCTCAGTTCTATTTTACTATTTTAGACAATTTATCTCTCATTCATTTCAACCTTTTTTTCCTATCAGTAATCGATGAATTAAATCAAAAACCATTAAAAAAATAAAAAAAGTAAATAATTTGATTTCTTTTGTTAAATCATGTCACATGGTTAGTCAACTAGAGGATTTTTATAAAGAATTATATTAGAATTACGAAATTCATTTTCTAAATTATAATTCCAAGCGTAATTAAGCGTTTTATTTGAGACCGAATTAGGCACTTGGCTAGAATCCCAGAGTATTTTATTTGGGATTAGAATATTTTTAAGATCACAATTTTTGGTCATTTTAATTAAAAATGTACGATTTGTTTTTAGAGAAAAAGCATATGTGGAAAAAAGACCTTTTAATCTGTCGGCCCAACCACCACATATGTCATCGTTATTACACTCAAAACTTATATACCTATTCACTAATCTACCATATTTTAAATATTGTTTTTCAACTAATTTATATGAAATAAATATCATAAGGAATGTTGAAATGGCGAACATCGTTAAGATTTTATATTTCCGTTGTGTTTTTATTTTATTTTATCTTGAAAAAATTTTTAGACTTATTTACAAAAAAACTTAAATTTTGGCTAGTATCCCGTCAATAATTGAAAAATTTGAATATCTTTATTTTTATTTAAAATAAATTTTACCTACAGGTGCAACCTTTTTTATGATTCAATATAATAAAACAAGAACATTTAAAAAATATATATTTCTAATGCTACATTTCTCCTAATAGTTTTAATAATAAAAGAATAATAATTAATTTTAAGTTCCCCATTTAAAAAAAGAGTCATTAAAGTAAAAAACCTCTTCCTTTAAGCTTTTGTTTGTTTAGAGAGTATTTATCACTCTGTTGTCCTATGTGATTTAAAAAATAGGGTTAAATGGGAAAATTGTGTCATAAAATATCATAAGGAATGTTGTATCGTAATGATGTTCGCCATTACAACATTCCTTATGATAAAAAATAATATCCAACTTTGGTAGCTTTTAATCATGTTTTCTTGTATTTTTTGTAAGATTTAGCGATTCTTAAACAAAGTAAAAAAGTATAAAAAATTATACTTAAATGCTTTTAAACATTTGTTAATTAACAAATAACTTTCGCTTTTTTTGTCTTTTTATTTTAAATGAACAAAATTTTTTAGAAGTATTTAACTCATGGTCCATGCATTAAACTAGTACCCAATTTGATGAGGCATCATTTATTGGAATTTTGGATTATATTCAACATCAATATTTCGTTTGAAAAGGAAAATTTCGATCTTATTTAGTGCAAAATTACAAGTTGAAAATGAAAAAATAAACCACACTGTAAATATTTAAGTTGGAAAATTTTCTACATAAACGTGTGTTATAAGTTAACCACATATATGTTTAAAAAAATCTCAAAAATGAGAAAAAAAAATTTCATAAAAAGTTTTCTTCTCATTTATGAGCACTCTTTTGCTCATCGATTCACTTTAAAGAGTAATTTTTTTTCCATAAATGTGCTTAACTTATAAAACATATATATGTAGAAAAAATTTCACCTAAAATATTTACAGTGCAGTTATATCAGTAAAAAATGACCTTATTTTATATCCTACCTCGTTTATATCAAATAAAATATCAAAAAAAAAGGAAATTTCAAGCATGTTTTGTACTCAGTTATATCACAAATTATGGCTCCTATGTTTTTATTTATGTTTTTTATATTTTTGTTTGTTTTGTTTTGGTTTTTATAGACAATTGAAATTATACATTTTAAATTTTCTAATTAGAACAATAAACATTTAAAAGAAGGAATAATTATAATATAATTATTTAATAGTTAAATATATAAATATTTATTTTTCGCTTGTATCACAACTCAGTTATATCACAGTTAGTAAAATGATGAGTTATATTGGTACAAAAAGTGGATGTAGTTTCATTTAGATTTTACTTTTTTTTATACTTTTCTTATAGCTTTAAATCGCTACAAAGTGTAACAACTTTGCTACATCAAAATATAAAAAAAATTTTTTCTTCATGACTTTCTATCAGCAGAAAATTTAAAAGTAAAGTTTACTTTGATATGAAAAAAAAGTCCCAGGTGATGGATTTGAACACCGCTTAAAAAAAGTCTAGTTAATATAAACATTTTAACATTATTTTAAAGAGAGCAGAATACTTGTTAATAAAACTTACCCAACAAAAAGTCAGTTCTGTAAAAAAGTTTCTATAAGAAAAATTTTGTTTCATTTGATGTAGCAAAAATGTTACAAATTGTAGCAGTTTAAACTTTAGAAAAAATTGTTTCGTAAAAATTAAGGACTTAAAATACTGAATTGAAATGGCTAAATAGAAATAAACTTCAGAGAATTAAAAAACAAAATGATTTTTTTTTAATTTTTTTTAGCATTAATTTAAAAAATAAATTGTAAAAATTAAATTAAATAAAAATTTCAATAAAATTTTTTTTTTTCGCTGAAAAAGAAAAACAATATTTTGTATCAATTCCATTCTGAATCAGTGACTTCATCACTATTATAATCATCAGAATCACTATTGTTTAAATACTGAGCTCTCTTATCAAGTTCATTTTTAAGCAAATCGAGCATCGAAGGCTCAGCATAATTAAAATTTGATTTTTCTTGATTAAAATTCACTGGCTCTGTCGTTGAGCTATAACTATTACTACTATTACTAATAACCGGTTCTTGTGTTATTTGTAAATTTGCAATACTTATTTGAGAGTTTCTATTTACTTGTGGCTTTGGCGGCAAAATAGTTGTCCTTCTAGTTATTTCTGGTACATATTGAGAAGTCACATTATGAGAATGTTGATTATTTATAATTGAATTTGCTTGAGTAGAACTGGATATTATAGGCTGATTATATTGTCCATTCATATTGTACGATGCCAAAGATTCAGTTTCTTCTTTTATATTATACATAGGAGATGGTGTATTATTGTTTTTTTTAATTGAATCACTCTCAATTCTTTTTAGAAAATCTCCGACAAATTGCTCTGTTTTTCGGTTTTGTTTAACATTAAGCTTAGACAATATTTCCCTAATTTGTTGCTTTGTATTATCGTCTTTAGCATCAATCTAGAATTAATTTTGAAAAAAAAAATTTTATGGTTTTCTTTTTTTTTTAAACTTATTACCTTTATTGAGTCACCAGTAATTTTGACAGTTTGTACAACTCTAAAATCATTAGGATTGCTTATGTCCAATTTAACAGCTTGTTTAACTTCAGGTTGGGCTCTACGGAAGCTAAAAAACTTTTTAGCTTTTTCTTTCTGTTGACTTAATAGAGTATTAATTTTTCTTTCTTTTGGCTTCTGTTCTATAGATGTTTCATTAAGTTTTTTATTTGTATAATTTATTTTTACTTCTTGATTATTTTGATTATTGTCAAAAGAAATTTTAATCTGACTAGTTGTGTCTAAGCTTCTACGTACACTTGAAGTTGAATTTGTTGTATAATTTGAATTTCGATACTGAACTGAACTACTTGGTTCTTTATCAAATTCACTAAAATTTTTTATAACGCAGTCGAGAACATTTTGTGCTTCGTCTTCAAATGCAAAATTAAAACCTGCGTTTTGTTCCTTTAATTAAAAATATTTAATAAAAACTTTAATAAATAAGAGCAAAACTATGAGAAGAGTTGGAGATAAGCTACTCAGTCTAAGTTATAGTATACCTGTTAATTTTACATTACCATAAGGAATAAATTAGAAAATCATTTTTTCTATATGTTTTACACAGTAAAATCCGAAACAAAGTTAACGAAAACATAAACAATGTTTAAACAGAGCATACACAAAACCGACACAGAACAGAAACAAAATCGACACAAAACCATTTTAAAATGTTTCTATTTCGGTTTGGTTTTGTTTCTGCTTTGATTTTGTTTGGTGTATGTTCTGTATAAACAATGTATATCATTATTATCATTTTGAATTGTATATCATTTTAAAGCTCAACTTTTGCAGATTCTATAAATATGAATTTCATTTGTCTAAGATATTCGATTAGCATACTACGGTATCTGGAAGTAAACCACCCGAAAAATGCATTTTTAAAGAAGATTGTATAAAGCAGAGTTGGTCAAAAGTAAAAAAAAACTCACAAAAGTCAAATTTTAACTTCTACTTTCATAAATAATTTTTGGAAAATATAAGAAAAAACAGTCGGACCTTGGTATAACGGAAGGGTCGGTTCGGAAAATCACCCTTTCGTTATATCAAGACGTTATTTCATATAATTTTTTAATTTTGGAAGTATTTTGAGTTTCGCTATATTAGGTTTCGTTATAAGAATGTGCGACTGTATAAGACTTTGAGCTTTTTATCAAAGTCAAAGTAGACTTTCACTTTGAAGAAAATATTTCTCAATGTTAAAGTCTGACTTGACTGTTTGAAAAAGTTTGACTTCTCTTAAAAATATTTTTATCAAGTCAAAATGGGGCTTTTCACTGAAATAAGGCCTAATCTAGTATTAATCAATGTTTAAAATTTTATTTCTTAAACTAGTTCACTAAAAAATAATGCAGAATTCAAAAATCTACTTCAGTATAATTTTATATTTCAAGTCAAGTTTTGACTTGTCAATTCAAGTCAAAACTTTACTTTATTATTAAAAATGAATCTAAGTAACTCTGATTATTAAGCAAGCTGAAAAGATTTTTGAGTAATTTATAACAAAAATTCCCAAAAAGTACTTACTTTAGCTGGAAAATAATGAAAATTTTTCGTAATGCTCTTGTATTTGAATGGACAATAAACTTCTTGTTCCCATAATAAATCGCCCTTTATAAAAAGAAAATTATTGCTTATGAACTTTGATTTTTTGTTTAAGTCTAAATTTACTTTTGTGTCAAATAGTCGAAAATAATTTAACGATCTTTTTTTATTTTTTACCAAACATAAAACTCCACATGAATATTTAGACCATGTATTGTGAGTCGGCTTATCCGAGAGCCATAATTCAACAATACCAGATGACAATATCTAAAATTAAATCCTCCATAAAAAAATCTAAGAATTAGTTATTTTTTAAATGAAAAGAAAGTACCAAAAAACCATTGTTATCAGCCTGTTCGATTAGAATTTCTTGTTCGTAATCGTACATTCTATTTGTAATTTTATGTATGCCAGACATTTTATGAAATTTTAAGCAAATTTTTTCTTTTCAAATCAAATAATTTAAAATAAGAGAGAAGATGTGTTGAAAAATCAAAGAAAACGATGAGAATTTGGCAACAAAAAAATTATCATTAAAATTGAAACTTTAAAATGAGAAATGAGTCATCTTTTTTTTTTCAATTCAATTTTAATAATTGAAGCTATTTCATTTTGAATTTTACCTGAATAATAAATTAAATCTGTTTCAATAGAGAGAATATTTTACTTTATTGATTGTTTAACTTTTATGTTAAATTTATTGCTTTAATTTAAATTTTCTTATTTTTGGTGTTTAACAATCTTTTTCGAAGTAAAATTTTAAATCTTATGAGTAATAAGACAAAATAATTTTTAATAGTGGTTCTTAATGTGACGCCAACCGTGAATTTTGACCATAAAAAAAAGTTACGATTGACGTTATATTTTCGCAAAAACCACAGAAGGTAATTTGGTTTTGTAATTATTTAATAACTTTTTGACAACGTTGAACCAACGAGCTAATGAATCTCAATTAAAAATTAAATTATGTAACTTCAAAAAAATAAGCTTGAAATACAAAGTATTTTTTTAAATTTACTAAAAGTTTGGTAAAAAATTTGTTTTTTTCATTTACACAACGCTCTTTTAATTAATTAACTACTTTCCTCTGAAACATGCTTAAACTGCTTCATTTTTTAAAAGTAAATTGATGTAGGAAAGGAAAAGTTAAAAAAAATATATTACAGGGTTTTTTAACAGTCCGTCATCTGATGATTTTTCATGGCGTAATCTGAGGTCATATGACGTGAAATGACGAGGTTTGGTGTAATTTTTTATTTTTTTGCCAAGCGTCATCTGACGTCATATGACGTCATTTTCTAATTTCAAAACCAACGTCATTTGACGTCAGATGACGCTTGGCAAAAAAATAAAACAAAGAATTTCAATAAATGAATTCATTAAAATTTGGAATATAAATACAATTTTTTTCTTTTTTATTTTCTTAGTTTTCAGACTTATTTCTATACTTTAAAAGTAGATTTAATTCATTATTAAAGTTAAAAAATCAAATTTTTGACTCATGAAATTCGTTATCATGCTTATTATGTACTTTATGGAGTCAGTTAAAGTAGTTGATTTAAAATGATGGTCAATTATCTCAATCGAAGATTTGTGACTATATTCAGTACAATCGATGTATATTTTCTGGGGTCTAGTGGGTTATGTGATCAGCTGATCATCTAAAATGTGGTCATACCCTGATCACCGGTTTCATGATCATCGACGATCACCTAAACCTTGATCACCTAAAATGTAATCAGAAAATTTTTATCTAAATATCAATTAGGTTTTAGTGATCATTTTTCAGATTAGGTGGTCAGTAATAAAAATAGGTTTTACACTTTAATTATGGATGTGTTGGCCTACATTGGTCGACATGCGGTCTTGAGTTCAATTAATAAATAAATAAAATAAATATTAAATAAAATAATTTATTTAAATTATACTCTATATTTATAGACATAAGAAATGGATTATTTAAGTAAGAAATTGTTATTCAATTACAAAATAGTCATTATTTTAATTAATTGAAAAAAATACTAAAAAAAAACATACAATATAGAAAATAAATTATTTTTTTTTGTTAAAAAAATACAAGTATTAAAATATATACGAAAATTTTCATCTGAAAAAGCTAAATTTCTTTTAAAAAAAAAGCATTTGATACCGGTCGTTGACTAAATTTATCATTTCTTATTACTACCCATCTCTTGTATTTTGAGCCAATTTTCCATTTCTTTAATTTCGCTCTCATCTTCCATAAACTTAAACAAAAAAAAAGATAAATAGAAAATATTTTTAAAAAAATTTTGAAAAACTAATTACAGATAAAGATTCAGACATTTTGCTTGAATTGTTATTATTATTACTATTAGAATTTGTGTTCATTTGTGGTGTCAATTTCGAATCAAAATTATCATCGCCAAAATCAATTAGAGGTTTCTCTTCTTGTTTGGGTAATTCTAATAGACCTTGGGCGTTATTACTTTCCGGTTTAAGTAGAAATGATCTTTCAAAACGTTCATATCTCAAAAAAACATTATTTAAATCATCATTTATTCTTAATAACTCATCTTAAAAAAAAAAAGTAAATAAATATAAAAATTAAAAAATTTGAAATCTTAAAAATTTTACTTATGACTCCTTCATTGGATACATTTCCAATTAATTGTGTTATTCTTTTTTGCATTTCTTTGCAAGTTTTAAAAATTTCTTTAATTAATGAGATATCTTGATCGTCTTGGTCAAATTGTTTGTTTGGTCTCGATTGAACTTCGTTTAGAATTTCATTAAATACTTGGATATTTGACTCGACTATACTAAGTTCACTATTTAATTTTGTCCATTGTTCATCGTTTAGTTTAATTACACCGACAGGTCGATTTGGTGATGAATAATTGGGTTGTGGAGATGTTTGGGGAGGTTGAGACCGATTAGGTGAAATTATATTTGATGGTTGAGAAATTTTGACAGATTGATTAAATTGAGTATTTAGAGTTTTCTCCATTAATTTATCTAAACTTGGTGTTTGCACTGGAAAATCGACGCCCCGTTCACGTAAATCTCTATAAAATGTTTCGATGTTTTTAAATTCTGCGTCATTTTTGAACATATTATTCCATAACTGCAACAAAAAAATTCATTAGAAGCTTTAAATAAATATTTATTCTATTTCTTATTTTTAGCGATATTTATCAAAAGCATTTTTACAAGTCGTAATAAACTTAAAGTTATAAATAAATTTCTTTTGGTAAATTTATGATGTTGTTACATTCTGTATAGAGTTGACGACTGACAAGGCGAACATCTGGCTACTAATAGAAATACTTAAAAAAGATGAGATCAATAAACTTTTCATCAAAAATTATCTTTATATTCATAAAATATAGACTTTTTAATTGGAGGATCTGGTTGATTTGAAGTATTAGATTTCTCATTTAACTTAAGGCAATTTTGTCGCCAGTTTGCCGCAAAGAAAAATTATTTTAAGTCAAAAAAATTTAAGAGAATGAATAGAAATGACCATCACAGATCCAAATCTATCCAAAAATATTAAGCCTTAATATTTTCAATCTCATCTTTTTTAAGTATCTTTAAATTTTATTCCTCGATCGCAAAGCGATCACGAAAATTTTTCGAATAAAAATTAAAATATACAATCATAATTTCTAGCAAAGATGCTTTCGATTTTCTAGAAAACTATTTTATTTTGAAGTATTTTGGTAAAAAAACCTTGAACTTTGTTCAAGTTCCAGCTTCTACTAGTACACTGTAAATTTTTAATGCGTAATGAGGATTTCCTCCATATATGCGTAAAAATTCGAACATAAATGCGTAAAAAATGTAAAATTGACCAATAGAAATATTGGAAATGCTACGCATATATGGAGGAAATCCTAAAATACCCATTTTAGCTTATTTTCTCAGTTTTTTACACATTTATGCGTAATAAATTACGCATTAAAAATTTACAGTGTACTACTATAGTAAATTTTTAATGCGTAAATTCCAACTTTTTATCACATTTATGCGTATTTTTTAGCATTACGCATTTTTTTACGCATTTATAAGCAAAAGTTTATGCATTTAGGCGAGTATTATTTTGGGATA
>NTPY01000350.1:372169-397235 GCA_002922825.1 Brachionus calyciflorus | reverse complement strand
AAAGGAAGAGTTGAAGAAGAGTCGAGGAAGAGTTGAGGAAGAGTCCAAGAAGAGTCGAGGAAGAGGAAAGGAAGAGTTGAAGAAGAGTCGAAGAACAAAATGCGTACAAGTTAGTTTTAATTTGTACTGTAAGATTCCTTTTTTACCAAACGAATAAACTTTCTTTCTAAATAGAGATCCTTTCTTGATAAATAAAATTATTAACAATTCTCAAATTAAATTGGAAATTTTTTTAAACTTAAATTTTTTAAAAATTATTTTACAGAATAAAGAACAAGTTTAAAATCTACAAATTTTAAAAAGTCTTGAAACTTTCATTCTATGGTTATTTTTATGTAAAATTGAAGATCAAAAAAATCTAATTGAAAAAAATTGCCACAACTATTATTTTTCAAATTCCAAGTATACACAAATATAAGAATAATTACAACCTAATTTAAAATTTGATGACAAATAAAGATTCAAATTGGCACTGTGAAATTCATTTCTATTCACTAATTTCAATTTGTTCGATTTGATATAACTTTTTTATTATTCTAACTTTGCTTTTAATTTAAAATTGTTAGAAAATGTAAAAATTTTATTACAACAAGAACTTAAAACAATTATTTATCTTTATTTCCTTCTGGATTTATCACAGTTATATTGAAAATATTAAGCCTTAATATTTTCAATCTCATCTTTTTTAAGTATCTTTAAATTTTATTCCTCGATCTAAAAGAGATTACGAAAATTTTTCGAACAAAGATTTAAATATACAATTATAATTGCTAGAAAAGATGCTTTCGGTTTTCTAGAAAACTATTTTATTTTGAAGTATTTTTGTAAAAAACCTTGAACTTTGTTCAAGTTCCAGCTTCTACTGCTACATTGTAAATTTTTAATGCGTAATGAGGATTTCCTCCATATATGCGTAAAAATTCGAACATAAATGCGTAAAAATGTAAAATTAACCAATAGAAATGTTCGAACAGTGTTCTGTTTCTGTTCGTGTTTTCGTTAACTTATTTCAGCTTTGTACTGTAGTTTGAATTTCATGCAGAATTATTTTACATAGTAATTTCAAATATTATATAGGGGTTCGAACGATTTGAAAATTCTAACTTTTTTCTGGAAAATTTTAATGATTTTTAAAAAAATAATCAGGAAAATTACTTAACAAAAAAAAGCCGTAATAATTTAAAATTAAAATAATTACAACTTACCTGAATTAAATATAATACTTTTTCTTGTATTTCTAAAGGTGGTTGTAACTTTGGTCCAATCATCGACTTAAGTTCATGTAAAAAATCTTTATTTGCTAAATGTACTTGAAATCGTTTATTACAATTTTGCGAACATGTCTCGAGTAACTATTCAAACATTAAAAATTATCAATTAAATAAAAATAATAAAAAAGTAATTTCAATCTATACTATTAAAATTTTGCTAACAACTGCCCAATTTTTTCCTTTGTACAAATTTAATTCCTTTCGAATGGCCTTAAAAGCATCTTTTGCACTTAAATATTAAAATTTAATTCATAATAAATATTAAAAAGAATTTTCGAGACATAATAAATTTGATTTTACTTTTCTTCTCGAAGATTAATTTGATCGCATAATTCGAAGAATAATTCAATATTAGCGCCTGGTTCGTACGGGCTCACAGAACGCTCTGAATAATAAAATTTATAATCTTTTAAAATAAAAATCGATTGATTTCTAAACTTACCAACTAATTGACCAATCACAGTCTGCAAAGGATTCGATGATGGATTAGAAAATAAGCTTGACATTATCTACGTAATTTTAAAATTATATTTATTATTAGATAATAGTGACAAAGATATTTTGTCAAATTTAAATAAAAAATCTATTTATTTATTTAAAAAATAATTTCAAGTAAAAAAAAATTTTTCTTTTTTTTTTATTTAATAATAAAAAATGCAAATGACTCACATATTATATAAAACAAGCGATAATCAAAATTTTAATTTTATTCTTTGATTTCTATTTGTTAAGTAAAATAATAATAGTAATACTTTATTTCAATTTTGTAGAAAAAAGTATTTATTATTATAAGCCTTTTTTTGTTGGTAATAATTTCAAAGAGAAATTATTGCAAATCTTCTAGGGCTTTTTATGTTGTTTTTCTTAATTTTAAAATTGAGAAGTTTTTTATTTAGTTATTATTGTTGTTGTTTGATATTGTCATAAAACCAAAGTTATTATTTAATTTTATAAGGATAAATATAAGGTTTTAGAATAATAGTTGAATATTATTTTTTGTTGGTTAAATTTTAAGATTATGTAATCATGAAAGTTATTTAATAAAACGACCAGAGAAGGGTTTTGTTTCTTTAGTCCTGATATTTTTTTTTCGAAGTTGGTTTTATGAAAAAAGGGAAAATATTTAGATGGACACATTTGACATTTAATTTGTTTATAAAAGTTGAATCAAATGTAAAAAAAGTTGTTTTAGTTAAAACGACCTCTTTAGTAAAATTATTAAATAGCAAAATCATTACACATTCACTGTTTAAATACTCACAGAAATGTTTCAATCATACCTTTGATTAGTTTAATTTTTTTATCAATCAATCAAATCGCTGAATACTAATTGAAAGCCGGTTTTAAGTGCGCGCAACTCGCAACAAGGGTATTCGGTATTTGGTTTTATAACTTGCCACTAACATGATATTTGAAATCTTTAATAAAGCTTGAAATCTTGAATTAATATTTAAAAATAAAACAATTTTTTTTGTTTTATGAATAAATGAAGTGTTAATCAGTCTAGAAATAGATAAGGGCACTAGCCTGTTAATTAACCTTGAAACTTGAACTCTTCCTCATCTTTTCCTTTCCTTTTTCAGGAAAGAAAGGTTTCAAAAAAATACGTTACAAAATATTAAGTTTTATTGATTGTTATCTTCAGAGGAAGAGGAAGGGAAGAGTTGAAGAAGAGTCGACGAACAAGATTGGATAAAAAAAATTAAACATGATTGTTACAAAAAGTTGAGAAAATTTGACAAAACATCTCATTAAATCTCTTTTGATCTTTTCTTTCAATAGCTAATGCATCTTTACATTTTGAAAAATAATCAGTGAAAATTGCTTTTCCATAAGGAATATATCCAGCAAAATTATCCAGCAATATCCAGATTATTTATGTGATATAGCGACATCTTTGTTTAATCACAATAAGATGCTCAAAACGTCTAAAGATATCATTTGGTAGGTGGACCCAACTGGTTTAATTGTACCTTCATTTGGATTTAGAGAACTGATTTTTTTATTTAAGAACAATCAGGAAATAAATGCTTGATGTCATTTTTAGTTCAAAAATTTTACATTTTAAGATAGTAACTTTGTTTGTCGAAACTTCGGAGCTTGAATAAAGTAATTTATCAGAAAAAAGAACTTTGTTTTTATTTTATATTCTTAATTAGGAAATATTAATCAACAATTGTTTCTTAACTAAATTTAGACTTTGTGTTGAAAAGTCAAAGCAAGCTCAAAAATTGGTAAACAATTGTTTTTATATGAAAAAAAAATTAAAAAAAAATGATATTGCGACTAATTTTAAAACAGCATCGAAAATGATGTTTTTTAGCAAATTTTTGTAAAATTTAAATATTTCTTGATAGATTTAGCTAACGAATCTTTCGAAACGCAATAATGGAAAACTGCTTCTTGGTAGCAGGAGTAGTATTAACAGCGCAATAGGTGCAGTGCTGAAAAAGCACTTAGCCAAATAGGCTTTTGCAGTTACATTCCATCCATTTATCCAATCTTGCCTTGAATATATTTAAATTCATTGCTTCTACAACATCATTTGGTAACTTGTTCCAATTATTAACGACTCTAATCGTAAAGAAATTTTCTCACGCTCTGCAATTTTTATTATTTTCTATTGTTAGTTTATACTTATTTCTCCTATTCGAGTAGTTGCTAATTGAATAATTAATACCAATTTTAAATTTAACATTTTCGTATCCATTCTTGGCTTTAATATTTAAAAAAATCGAGCTTTAATGAATCATTTACTTAAAATGTTATAATTATGTTATATATCTTTTGAAATATATAATTGCAAAATTGTTACCCTTTTTAGTAATTTACAGGTTAACTTTATGAATTCCCATTCAAAAGTTATAGCAATTTGTATGAATTGAAATGACGAATTGAAATTTACTGTTCAGACCAAGATTTTGATAAGATTTCAAAAATTAATTTAAAATAACTACTTTAGTTTCTAAGTTCCCGCTTCTAGTGAAAAAAAGACAAAAAAATTAAATTTAGTTTAAGCAGATAATTTTTCCCAAATGCAGTCTATTAGGTAAGGGTGTCTGAGAGTTGACAATTCACTCTTTAAAATTAAACTGGCCAATAAAATTTAATTATGCATCAAATATGCGATATTCAAAAATATGTTTTTGGATTAAAAGATTATTGAGCAGAAAATTATTTTTTAATCAAATAAAAATTTATTTAAAAAAATCGAAAGGTATTAAATATTAAAATAAAAATTATCTAAAAAAAATAACTTTCAAAATTTGACAAAAAAAAATTAATTAACGGCAGTTGATGAATTAATTGGTGGTATAGGTCTAAATTTCACCGGCGCTCTAATACTTGTAGAACTACTCAGAATTTCATCAATTGATGTTCGATTTAAACCATCTGAATCATAATGTCTTACTGGTCGCAAATAGCTCTCAGTTTTTTCAAAAATCAAATTTTGCTTATAAGAAACATTTGGTCGTTTGGGTCCTGCTCGAGTTGTATTCAACATTGTAAATACAACGCCTTGAGATGGCTCTAATAAATACTCATTTTCGTCTTCTTTATAATGAGCTTTTGATTCTTTTTCAAAATATAAAAAATTAATAACTTACATCTTTAAAAAAATTAAAAAAGAATTTTTTTTTCTCTAAATTTAAGCACGTGATTTAGGTGATATAATTATAAAGCTTTAAGTAAGTTTTAAGTGATTTTGGGTTGCGCTAATAAGAGTATAAGCCTAGTGTTTACAACCTACTTCTTTTTGATGGAAGAAATTTAGGCGATCGTAAAGGTGATTTAGATTTTTTAGACACTTGAGAATTGTCTTTAAAAATAATGCAAAAGTTTATTTGTTGTTGTTTTTTTTTTGATAAATTTTCAAACATTTTTAATTTGTGATTCTAAAAAAAAATAAAATAAAAATTACTTTCTTCTTCTACCAAAACATTCATGCTTTTGGACGCACGCTTCTTTTTATTCATTTCATCGATATTTGTCGTTGATTTAGTTTCTGCGATTATACTAAACTTTGGTTTTACACTTAAAAGATAAATTTTAAAAAATTTTTATTTATAAAAGAGAAAAATTTTTTTCTCAAATTTTGATGAGTGCCCTATCGTCGAAAAATCATTTTATGTGTTTATTTTTGATTTTCTATTTTTATATGTTTTTTTTCTACCTCGTCCTATTCAAACTACAAACTCTCATGTTTACAAATGCATCATATCTCTATGAAGCGTCTACCGGAACTATACAACTTAACCATAAGCCTATATATTCAACCTGAATGTTCTTATATTTTTTGCTGTCTTAATATAAAATTCAATAAATTTTTGTAAAAATGAACATTTTTATCTTATTTTCAAATCAAAAGTTAAGCCCAAAAAACTAGGGTTGTTAAGCGCTGTTTTGAATTTCGAAGTTTTTGCAAATTTTATAAAAACGTTTTTATTTTATTTATTTCACTATAAAAAATTCTTCAATTAATCCAAAACTAAATTGAAATTGATTTTTCGATTTAAAGAAAAAACACTGTGAAATATAAAATTTTTTAATTGATAAAAAACAAAATTGAAATAATTTAATTGAAACAAAAAAATAAAATAGAAAATTAAATTTCGAAGTTTTAAAAATCGAATTTTTTAATAAATAATTAAAATTTTCTTTCAATTATTTAAGTTCTTTTAAATATATCTAAACTAATATTTTTTTCCATAACTACTCATTAAAAAATGTTTTAGAATAGCAGAGCATGCCCAGCTTTGACTCAAAATACCAATTTTCTAATTCGACATTAATTAGGAATGTCTTGGTATAGCTGAAGAAAAAGTCTAATGACTAAAAGACCGTGTACCTTTCCTAATTTCATAGTTAAAAGCCTCGTAGATGCTTTTGATTAAGCAATTGCTTGAGTTGGTTACAAAACTAAATTAAAATTTAGCCTCTCCGATTTTTTTTTATCAATCGGTAATTCGAAATTTGAAAATTTTTTTTTTATAATTGAAAATAGTAAATTTCTATCGTGAAATATAATTTCACAGTAAAATTTAACAATTTCAAGACTGAAAGTAAATGGTTTTTAGCTTTTTTTCTTTTTTTTTTTTCAATTACAATTTTTTATAACTCACAATTTCTTGAAATGTTCAGAAAAAATATTGAAATTTTCAAAAATATTTCATAGTTTTGAAAAATAAAACGTTTAACAACCCTAAAAAAAAAAATTTAAATTTCACCATATTTAAAATTTTTAAATTTTTCGGTATTTTTCGTTTTGATTGTAAAGTTTAAATTCGAAAAAATAAAGAAAAAAAACCAAACCTATTGAATGTTGATTTTTCAAGATAAAGTTTAGCAATACTTTGCACATTTCCATACGCGTCTATTTCAATTTCTCTAAGAGCTAAAGGTCGACTTAGTAGAGTTTTGAGAACACCTTGACACGCAACAGGAGCTTTCGATATAGGCTCTTCCAATTTTTTAATTTCACTAACAAAATTTTTCTCTCTCGGTACTGTTTTTTTTATTTCTGGCTCTACTGGTGGAGGTGGTGGAGGTTCAATTTTTCTTCTTGCAATTGAATCCAATTTATTTTGTTTTATTTTAAATTGTTTAGATTTGTCAACAACTGGTTCCAATGGCTTTTCTTTTTTAGTAATTTTCGGTTCGTTTAATATGATACGATTTAATTCTTCTAGAAAGTTTGTTTTTGCCTCATCGGCTTGAGGAGTCTCATTTATTGAATTAACATGTGGTGTTTCTAATTTTTGAACTGATTGAACATAACCCTGAGCCCAACTATCTATTACACAAGCTTCCGGTTCATCGTCTTCAACCCATACTTCAGTCAAATCATCATCTTCATCTTTACTCAAGAATTGCCACTTACAAAATAAAAAATTTAAATTGACTTAAAAAAAATTAGGAGTTTAAAAGACTCACGTCCAAGAGAAGTAAGATTGCTTTTTTGGCTTCGTTTATAGTGTATGGTACAGTCTGTTTTTCAAGGTATTTTTCATGTATATTTTTAAGAGTATTATCAAAAATTTCGTCAATTATTTCCCAGACGAACTCTTGGGAGTCTTCAATTTCCAACATGTTATTCCTAGAAGATTTTAGAAAATAATAAAGTCGTTTAAAAATTAGGTCAACAAAAAAATTTAAGTGATAAAAAAAATTATACCAGTCATTTTCATTGAATTTGCCAGGAACTATTTCGATTAAACTAGTAGGCTTTGTTTCATTAGTAGGTTTTTTATTATTATTAACTGATGGTTTTTGTTTGCCTTTATTCTGAGCTTTGCTCATTTTAGTTCAAAAGAATTTAAGTTCAAAATAAAATGGTTATCTTCGATAAAGAGATATAATAATTAGCATTTAGAAGAGTTTTTGTATTATATTATATAAAAAGTTGGGTTTAAGTTGATTTTTTTTTTCAGTATGTTAATATTTTTTTTTAATTATAGTCTTGAAAAATATAATATTACCATGGAAACAGCTAAAAACCTCTTTTTAAATTTTTGCTTTTAGAGTTTTTTTGAATTTTTTTTTTAAATAAGAAACGAAAGTTATCGTGTTTTGATTTCCTGTTGATGCGTAAAAAATAAATAATTATGTTACAAATGCTCTTGTATCGCGCAATCATGTTCTGTTTATACGGCAATATTATTAAAATTAGTTTTAGCATCGCATAACATTCCAATTTTCTTTTAGCTAGGTTTTTCAAAGAGTTTTTCTTGAAAACTGTTTGACTTATTCTCTGCTTTATGTCAATTCAATCAATCTTAAATTATAACCGCTTTAAATTTTTTATACTATTTGGGTGCATTCTTCGTAATCTTTGAAATTTTTACAAATTATAAACATTGAAATAAGGATCCGCTTTAGGTTTTGCTTGAGACTTTTTGATATATTTCTTAGATGGGCGGTTGTTTAGAGACCTGAGGACTTTGTGACCTCTCGTTTTGGAAATCTTTGGAGTATCTGTTATTAATTTGTATAAAATTTAAGCATAAAAAGTAAGGTTCGTCAAAAATGAAGAAGAGGTCTTAATAAAGACATTGATCTGAGATATTGATCTGAATTATTAGTGAGTTGAAAATAATTTGAAATATCGAAAGGTCAAGTTAAATCAAAAAGTCCCAAGCAAAACTCATACGATACCAATCATGCATACATTAAGATTTGCAAAGGGCTCAGAAAATAGGCGGTCTATCTATGGGGTAATTTTCAATCATTAATTTTTGATTATCATTGATTTTTTTGGATCTACAGCTAAGGCGAAGTATGGTGGTTGTCACACCATTTTTAAAGATACTGATGCGCCGCCGTAGTTTAAAAAAAAATAAAATTTTTGAAAACATTAGTTTATCTTTTTAGCTAATAATGAAATTTATAATTTTTCAAGACACTTCACAGTTAAAAGATATGTGGCTGGATTATATAAAAGACTATATAGTTTATAAATATTTTATTAAATAAGTACTTAAGTTATTGTTGGATCGATCTGAAGTTATAAAGAATAGAATCCCTATTTATACTGTAAAGTACATATTTTTAAAGAGAGTTAGAAGAAAAAACACCAAGTTAATTTATTAAACTGCAACAAAAAAGACAGTTTTTCTTAGTTTTTGAGAATTTGTCAAAAAAGTTTTTCTTTAGAATAGCTATTGGTAAGCAATTTTTTAATGCATAAAAAAGCTCGGATCTGTTTGGACCTGATTTGCAACCATTGAGTGTTAAATTCATGAATAAAAAGTTAAGATATTAACACTAAACAAAAAAAACTTGTTGGTCAAGGAGGTTAAATTACAGAAAAGAATAGAAAAAAGGGGTCAGGTAAATTTTGTGACCCACTGATCATATAATTTAATTTGAAAAATCTTCAATAAATTTTCAAGAACAATTGATCTTAAAATTAAATAGTAAAATTTTTCAAGTAAATTTTATGAACAATAATATTTTTTCAAGTCAAAGTTTAAATTGTTCATAAAATTTAAATAAATATAAGTTTTACGTCGAATGATTTTCCTTTTTTACTAAATTTTTTTCATGTTTCTAGAATTAGATGCTCAATTTTTGTTTGAAAAGGCATAATATATAAAAAGCGAGCTGTTCAAAAAGCATTTTTTAAAAAAATGAAATTTAATTTTATGAACAAAAACAAAGTTCAAAAAAATTTAAAATTGTTCATAGAATTTAATTGAAAAATTTTACTATTTAATTTTAAGATCAATTGTTCTTGAAAATTTATTGAAGATTTTTCAAATTAAATTGTATGATCAGTGGGTCACAAAATTTACCAGGCCCGAAAAAAGTATGCATGCTTTAGTATTGTATTTTTAATCATAAATTGCAATTTTCTTTCGACCAGTCGAATCAAGTTTTTTTTAATGTCTTTGTGGCTATGTATTTAATTCCGTTCAAAACTGGGTCGAAAATAACCAAAACTATAAAAAATTAAACAACTTTAAAGCGATTCATTAAGGTTTAAAATTTTAAATGCAACGGGTATGTAAGAAAATTATATCAAAATTTTAACAATAATTTAAACTGGGTCATATTTCAGACGAATAAGGGTTAAGATTATCTCTTAAAGGATATTAATGAAACTCAAAATAAGCCTTATAACTTTATTTAAGATTAAAATGTTGTGTTTTTTACTAGAAAACAGATATTAACTTTTTTTATTCATTAATTATTTACTAGTAAAATTAATTTAGTCAATAAAAAATAGTTTATTCAAAAAAAATAGTAAATTACTAATTAACTGAAAAAATTAATTTACTACCAGAAGTAATAAAAATTTCTATTTTCTTATATTTCAACAACTTTCATCTTGGTTATTACACTCATTTGGAATACACATAAAATTACATCCCATGGCTTTTGTTATCTTAAGCCTTATAATAACGCCATTTATAAAAACAGCAAAAAGGCCCATTACAAAAGCTGCCCAATATACATCTTTATTAACTATATTATTGTAATCACGAATCGTCTGTACCAATAAATAAATCAATAAGCCCCAAGTAATCAAGTCAATTAAAAAAAAACTTAAATCACATTAAAAAAAATATTAGTATTATTGATTTGGACATGTTTAAATGAGTTTTAGTCGACAATATAATAAAATTCGAAATTGATAAGCTGAATAAAGGAAATGAAAAATTGGCAGTGAAAAAAGGATTGTATTTTATAAAAAATTGTGTTTGCTATGCATTGCATAGTGTATCCAAAAATATTTACGTAAATTTTCTAAATTATGTAACCGAATTTAAACGAGATATCATACGATCTTACGCTGTGAAATAGCTTTATTTCTTTTAAAAAAAAATCTCGATAACTGGATTAGTTTAAATTGTTACTTATTCGCTGTCTGTCCCTGAAATCTGAACATGTAACCAAAAAATAGAACATGTAGAAAAGCTTTTAAAATCCGGACCCGGACAAATAAACAAAAAAGTTTGAATAACAATATGTTAATAAACAATACTTTTAATTAAAAGAAGATGAAATTGATGTGAAAAAAAATTTTAATACCTTATTTTACAAATAAATGCCTTAAAAAAATTCTTTTTTAGCTATTTTTTATTCAATCGAATTTTTTTGAAAAAATAAAATGTTTAGTAAATTCGGTTTATATTTGAACCAAAATTTTTATAACCTTTTTATGGACGACTTTGTTTTATTGGCAAAAGTAATTGCCCAACAAACTAAAGTACGCTTCTTCCGAAAAGAGTGACTATGCAATGAAAAATCAATAAACAAGCTAATTTCAGTATTTCAACAAAAAAAATAAGTTCCGTGTACGGATTTTAGGGAAAACCTCTAGCAAATTCTATTTTCTTTTACCATTTTGAATGAAAATAGATTATCAATTTGTGAACATTGCTAAATTTTAAATTATTCTTAAGACAGACAGACTTTTACGATTAAAAAATTATTTAAAAAAATAAAAGTTAAAATTCGATTTTACTTTTTAATTTTTAAGCAATTCTAATTTAGACTATTAAAACTAAATTTTTTTAACGTCAATTAACGTTCTAATTACGTAAATAATGACATATGAAGAGTAAAACTCATTTGTTGAATAGATTGAAAAAAATTACTGTCGTTTCCCATAGAAAATTTGGATATTTTTCCATAATATTAAAAAGCCTCAGCAAAAAAATACTCAATGATAATACAAATACAATCGATAAAAATGTGAATATCAGAGCTATTGTTAAAGACGTGTAAGAATTGGTATCGTAATCATTGCAGCTTAAAGATACCAATAATCCAAAAATATTAGGCAGAAGAAAAATTCTTAAAACTCCAAGGCCTGATTGAAGGTATTCTTTATTTATTTGAGCCATTAGTCCTGAATTGATATTTTTTATTGTATAAATTATTTGAAATAAATTTTAAAAATAATTAAGTTTTTTTTTTTAAAAAGCTATTTAAATACTTCTTGAAAAGAAATATTCTTTATTAATAATTTTTAAGTCTATCTTGTTGGAAATTATCTATACTTCTCTTTAAAAAAAACTATCTTACTTTTTTTGTTTAATAAGAATATGTTTTTAAAAAAAAGATAATTTCTTGTTATATTCCAAAAAATATTAAATTTGATAAAAATGTTGCGACTAAACGTTTAATTTAAATCTCTTTTAGTATATGGTTTTTAAATTATCTTCTTTTTAGTGAAATTCCAAGTGAGTGAGGGGGTTTTATTAAACTAAAAATAGTCAATCAAAATTTAGTTTAAACTAAATTTTGAGTGAACTAAATTTTAGTCACTAAATTTTAGTCAACTAAACTAATTTAGTTTAAATTTCGAAAATTTTAACAATACTTAAGTACAATCCAGAACTCAGTTAACAGGTTTTGAAAAAAGTGGCCCACAAACTTCAGCTTAAGCCAGTAATTTTTAAAAACGGTTCAAGAGAAGTTGACAAGCGAAAAAATAGAATTTTCATCCATAGGAGTACTGGAGAGAAATAGAATCAAGATTGTATCATTAAGCGTACAAAGCAAGGAGTTTTTCGATTGGTACATGGTGTTGTATACATTGTATCTTTGATGGGAGATTAATTGCAAACAGATACATATAAATTTTGAATGAAAACTTGATTGAATCGATGGAAAGCTACACCAAAATCATATACAGTATACTGTATAACCTTTCGCGTGCATTTATCCGGTCTCCGATTATAAATAAGTTTTTGTACTTATTGCTTACTTATTCGAAAAATATATTGTTAAGACTAGAAAAAGGACCCAAATAGTACCAAAAAATTGCTAGAGTTTCTTTGTTTTGTAATTCAATTCCAAGAGTAATTATTTAATATTTTTCACCACTTTTTACCAATTTTTATAAGTTGATTTTTTTATATCATAATAATTCATTTAACTTAGTACCAAGCCTCCATAATTTGTTTTATTTTAAATTGATTATTTATAGATTGACAATTTACATGATGGATTTTTAAGAATTTAATTTTGTTCATGTTCATATTCCATAAATCTGTTAACAATATTTGGGTCATTATGGTCTACGTTTTTAAAAATTTGCCTACCTTTGAGAGTACTTAAGTTCTCTCCTAAATTATGACAAAAAGACTTATATGAGAAGGGTCTTCGTTGACTGCAGCGGTTACTTTTCTTGGATTCTTGAATAGCTCAATAATTAGTTTTATTGTGTCCAAGCTCCAGGTAGTTTCGTAAGGAATTTTTTTGCATTAATTAATTAAAATGAACAAAAATGTGTGTATAGGCTCCTAAAATTTTTTTTATTTTACTTCAGACTATTTTTGGCAATTTCAAACTTTATTTTCGCCAGTCGGTCTAACCCTTTAAACAAAGCCATCAAAAATATGTCCCAAAATTTATGCTGATTTTTCGGCATAGAGAAATTCCTGCTCATATGCTCATGCTCAAAATTTATTTTCTTAATAATTTTTTAATGTAAATAGATTTTTAAGCTCTGTAAAATGCTAAATTATGCAACAAACATGCTAAATTTTACTTGATACTAAGCAAAAACGATGCAAATATTTACAGAATGCACTTAATGTAAAAATATTGGAATCAACTGCGTAGTTAAATTGCACAGCTCTTACAGAGCTTCAAGTAAAATTTGAGCATATGACCAAGAATTTCTCCTTGTCGATTTTTCTTGTCCAAAAAGTTTAAGACATCTCACGGACAGTTATGATTTTCATCAAACATTTTAAATAAAAGTACTGTAATAAAAATATATGATTTTTATTTTTGAAATTTGATCTTTAGTGTCTTTACATTTTTGTATTACATTTAAGACACGAAACAAAGCATCAATAACTTATTATTTTTTTATTGGCTTTTTTAAATGTATCTATATTATATTTTACTTAATCTCAAAATCTTTCAATATATATTTTTGATTCAACATACATATTCTAAAATCTACATCAAAAAGATTTTTAAATAAATAAAAAGTTCAACCGCTCAACAAAAAAAAATTCAAATTCTCAACATAATATAAGAAAAAAAAAAAAAAATTTTTTTTTATAAATTTAAATTAATCACTTCATCAAAATCAATGATCTTAATTTGAGTGACTTATAAAATGTCACAATCGCCAAGTATAAATCCGAATCGTCAATTCGGTTTCCTACAATCCTCATCAACTCCACTATTTCTTCAAAATTCATCACCACATAGATTCAAATCGACATCACTCAAACAAATAAATCATTCCAAACTCCGTAATCAATCCTCACCATACTTCATAAACAATCAACAACAATTACAAGACCGTCAAATTAATCCGGCCAATATCCTCTTCAATTATCAACACTGTGATGACTCAGAAAGTGATATAACTAGTACTAGTCAAGACACATCAATTTCATCATTTACAAAAACAAATCCACCAACAACACCCATATCATCACTCATACCAACATCAACTGAATCATCACCATCTCTAATTACTAAAACAGAAATACTCTACGTAACACCAGCTTCGAATTCACTTGACTCATCACGTCCTATATCAAGTGATGTTACTTCTTATTCAAGATCTTCATCATACACTTCACTTAGCAGTTTCGAAATTAAATCAACACATTCATCATTACAAAGCGATTATAGTAATCAACCAAATTCGGCTAATTTTACCGATTTACCTAATTCACCAAGTGCACAATCTCCCACTGTATTAAACAATTTTGTACAAAATTATTCAATGGACTCAAATCCATCCAAATCGAATGATATTACTGTCATGGAAAAGACTGTATTGGCAGCTAATTGCTCTAGGAGTAATTATGAAATTGAAGATGAACAAGTAATTAGTTATGATATGGAGGGCTCGATAAGTGGTCGATCAAATGTATCACAATTAACATTTCCCAATGAGCCAACAGCCGATTTGGCATTTATACGAAATTTATTAGACACTAAAAAAAATCAAAAAAATGAATGGTCCAATTTATATACACCACCAGTTAAATTAGACTCGTCGTCAATACAACAACAAAAAAATTTAGACATGTTACAAGTTTCCAAATCTCTATTTCCCGATTTTCGCAATGACTTTTTTTCAGTGGCCTCATCGGACAGTGACATGGATAAAGATAGTATTAAATTTTATAATGATGAAGAGGATAGAGAGAGTTGTACTAGTAAGGCTAGTGTACCTAGTATAATACGCAATGACATGGAGAATAATTTATTAAATAAAATACATTTAAATGTGTTGTACGATAAATTGAATTCGACTAAGGATAGTTCGTTATTGGAGAGGACACAAGTTAATGAAATGAGTCATGTGGAGGAGGAGGAGGCGGAGGAAGAAGAAGAAGAGGATGATCAAAAAATTCTATTTGAATTTATAGATGAGTGTTTTAAGAATAATAAAAATTTAAATGATGAAGATGACAAATTGCCAAAGATAAATGAAGAGGAAGAAGAAAATGAGTGTAGTTTTGTTGAGAAAATAAAAATTAATAAAAAACCTGTACCAATTGTACAAATGACTAAGACAACTATGCTTAGAGCAAATAAATTAAAAGAGATGTCACAAGCTAAAGGACAAGTAAATCAATCAAGTGTTAAAAAGTCTTTGCCTCAAGTGTGTAAGACCAATACGAGTAGTACTAAACCAAATTTTAAATTTATTAATTCAAATTCAACAAGTGGTCCAGGTCATTTGAATAATAATAAAAAAACAAGTCAAGTTTTGACTTCAATAAATAATAATTGGCATTCAAAGTGATGAAATTAATGAGTTCTTTAAGGAAATGATTAATAACCGATGATAAATTTTTTTATTTCTTTTTGTTAGTTTATTATTATTATTTTTTATAATCAATTAATTTTAATAAAAAATTTAATCACTCATTTTTATTGGATGAATTTAGTGAGTTATATTAAAACAAAAAACTAAAATTAAAAGTTTGTTATAATATGATAATTTTTTTTATTATTCTAATTTGAGTCTTAATAAAATTTTTTAAACATTTTTTTTAAATTTAATTTTTTTTCTTCAAATTAGCGCTAATGTTTCAAGAATGGAACGACTGAGTAAAGTTGATTTATTTTTAAAATTAAAGAGTTGTAAATCCAAAATACAAACTCTCGAAAGTTTCAAAAATACTTACAACAGACTTTTTTTCGATAGAAAAAGTTAAAATCTTTTAGTTACCGTAAATCTTTGGAAAGTAGCGCATGGGGCTATGCTGTAATAGGGGTGGGGTTATTTGTGAAAAATTATTATTTCGATTTTACTTTAGCCGATAAAATTTGACATAAATCCGGGAATTCATGTTAAAAAAACCACACACACTGGACTTATAATAAAAAAACTTTTTTATATTTTTCAATTATTAATGTGTGGGCTTATAGTCAATTAAAATTAAAAAAAAATGGGCTTCTATCCGATTCTTAGGTGTTGGGCTAGTGGCTATTTGCACATCATAATCCCGGGCTAGTTTCCAAGGATTTACGATAAATTTAAATTTTTTGTTTTTATATTTAGTATTCATATTAAAACACTATTTTAATGAGAACAGAATAGTTTAAATTCAAAATCAACATAAAGTCAATTTTGAAATAATTGTTCCATTGGAAAAAAATTTTTGTTTTCTGTTTTGTTGGATGTAGCAAAAATGTTACAAATTGTAGCAATTTAAATTTTTGAAGCACTTAAAATGAGTGAATACAAATAGATTTCAAGGTCCCTAATAAACCAGGATACACCAGTTAGTTAGTACCAATCAATATCAAACAAACAAAATATAGACCGTTATTTTACCGTACCGTACTATAGTTGTTTACATCCGATATTTAAAAAAAAATATAATAGTAGTAGTAGTAATAACTGCAGCTTGAATATAAATGCCTGAATACAATTAGATTTAATAAGTGGTTTCGAATTAATATCATAGTCAAACTTGGTATTATTATTATTACCGATATGAAGAATTTTGCACTTGTCAAAATTTAATTCACTCGACCAGTCATTTGATCATTTACATACCTTTTCAATATAATTTTGTAAACTTAAATTGGAATCAAAATTCTTTATAATCGCCAAAATTATTGTATCGTCAGCGTAAGCTTCACACTTGTTTGATAAAATCTCTTACATATCATTATTATAGATAGTAAAAAGTAATGGCCCTAAAACTGAGACCTGGGTGGCACCACTATCAACTTTAACCAATTTCGAACTCTTTTCGCCTTAGACTACTCTTTGTTTTCTTCCTGTTAAATATGCTTTCATCCAATTTATTATTTCATCCCCAAAACCGAACATTTTCAGTTTAAAAATTCACTTTTTTTGTAAAACTTTGTCAAAAGCCTTGGTAAAATCTGTGTAGATTATATCAATTGGGAAACCATTTGATAAAGACTGAGTAATAAAATCTAGTGTCTCTAATAAGTTTGTCAAGCAAGATTTTTTAGGAACAAAACCATATTCTGATTTAGAGATTAAATTATTTGTAAGAAGATGTTCAACATTTTTTTTTCTTTCATTCAATCATACAATAAGCTCTCAAAAATTTTAATGAAACTGGTCCATAATTTTTTTGAGATAATTTAGAACCTACTTTATGGATAGGTGTTACATTAGCATGTTTCAATAGCTCTGGGACTTTACCGGATTCATAAGATTTTTTAAAAATAATTGAAGAAGCGAGAGAAAATGAATACTAAATAGAATTAAAAAAAAAAAATATCTTCGAGTTGGAGTAAATTTTGTTACAATTTTTGAGAAAAACTTTTTGAAAAAAAAATTTAGTAAGTACAGAATTTATTTCAGAAAATTTTTTTTTCAAAATTCTATTTTTTTTTATTTTATAATTTACACAAATAATACGGTACGAAAGTACGGTCGATTCCGTCCGACATACTTGAAATAATTCCGTATAAATTCACTTCCTTAATCCGAATTTTTATTCCGGTTTATTTCGTCAAAAAAAATGTCCAGATTTTAATATTACCACGCTATAATCAGGGTCCACCAAACACATATTTCGCTATACCTAACTGAAAAAAAAGACTTTGAAACGTTAAAAAATTTTTGAAGTTTCAAAGTACTGTAAAGAAAAATTTATTCGTGGTTAGCTCACCTAGATTTACAAACTGTGATATATGAATACTAAAAATTCTTCAATTAAGTGTCTCTCAAAAATGGAATGGATAGTTTAAAATTATTTTAAAAACCATTTGTGCATAATTATTATTTTAATTTCGATATTTATCATCAAGTGAAATCATGATCATATCAATTTAAACTTTATTAGTTTTAAATTTGATTTAGACAGTTTATAAAACTTTTCAAATATTTTTTAAAATAATTGCTTTTTACGTAAGAAAAAATCCAAATAAACATAAATCCCAACGATAACTACTCTGCTTTTCTAATTAACATTTTAATTAGATTTTTAATCACATAAAAAAAAGTATATTTTTGGTAATTTTTTAAATATAAACAAATAGACAATCTTAAAAAATACTCTTGTATGAAAATCACTTGGAAATAATCTCAACTTCATACATCTCGATCAAAAATATGCAAATATTAATTAGTTATTTTACTTTAAGTAAATCTCTTGGAAATATTTGAAGCAAATTGATGTTTTTTTTGTTATGTTTTATTCTATAAACAATTTTTTAACCCTAAGTTATCTTGCTATGAAAATTTTAATTTATTTAATAAAAATTTTTCTTTTCAAAGTCATTTCATTTTTAAAAAATTTGACAAGAAAATAAAAGCGTTTAATGCAGGATTAAAACAATTTGTATTCGTTTTGTCCCTTGACTCTTTTTTTCCTTTCTTCTGGAGAAAACAATAAATCAAAAAATGTATTGTTTAAAACTTTTCCTTTCCTGAGAAATCAAAGGAAAGTTATGTGTTGAAGAACAAAGACCGTAAAAGTTAGTTTTAATTGTAGTGTAGCCAGGTACGACTTTCAGCAAATAGAAAACGAACAAAATTTGTACAAAACTCGAGTAAAAAAATTAAATTTTATTTTCTATTTTACATTTTCGAAAATTTTTAATTGCGTAATTAAATTTTTTTACAATTCACTTTAATGTTAAATTTTAAATTTGAATTGCGCAATTCATTTACAAACAATAAAATTGAAAATAAAAGTTGCTATATTCATAAAAATTGTTCCAAATTGAAAGACAGTGTTTTTTTTGAAAATCTTTGTCACAAATTATGCCTGAATTAGTTTCTTACTTAACACTAGAAGCACCAGGCGGTCAAAATGACCGCTTTTTCTCGTTTTAGCTGGGAGCTAACTTTAAAAAGTCATAATTCTTGTTTTTTATTATTTTATTAAGTAAATATTTGAATATTCAAGAAAAAAAAATAACCTAAAAATTTTATTTTTACAGATAAAAAAACCGTAATTTATGGATTATGTAGAGAAAAAAATTCATTTATTTTTTTCAAAAATGACTTATCGTCTTTTTACTCTGATTTTTTTTGCGAAAAAGGTTTAACCAATTTTCATTTTCTATAATTCGATTCTGTGAACTTAAATCTTATCAAAAAATAAAAAATTACTATGCTTATATTTTTTTTCTTTGAAGAAAATGAATTAAACAATGCGGTCATTTTGACCGCTGTTGGTGCTTCTAGGTATAAAAAATTTTGGTGCTTCTAGTGTTAAATTAGGAGAGTAAAGCTGTTTATCTTTTTTTTTTACTTGAATTTTGGTTCCTGTAAACACACATGCATAAGTAATGTTAGAACTTAGTCTTCTAAAGAAGAAAGAAAACAAAAATTTTTATCTTTCAAAACGAAATGGTTCATAAGTTTAAGTTAAAATTTAGATTATACATAAGAAGATAATCATCTTTAGTTTAAAAATTAAAGGAAGGGACTAATTCAGGCTTAATATATGACAAAAATTTTAAAAAATAAAACTTCAATTTTCTGGTCTTTTTTGAGTAAAATTGTGGATCAAAAAAATCTAACTGAAAAAAAGTTGAAATTTGTAGAAGCTTTTTTGAAAATTATTTTGTTATACCAATTTATTTTATCCATATCTTTAACAAATTAAAAGAATTGAACTAAGCCAAGTCTCTTTTTTTCTTGCTTCTAATGATAATGAGTATGTTTTCTTGAAATGGACTTGCTTGCTGTTAATTTTTTCGCTAAACTGAGTTTTTAAATTATGAAAAACATCTTAAAATATTCTTTGTTGAAATGCATTTAACGCACAAAATTGGTCACGTTTTAAAAGAGAAAATAATTAGAAAAGTTTTGATAATAAGTTATTACGATGACATGTGACAACTATTCAAAATAGATCTAAGTTTTTTTTTCTCTTGTATAAACACAACAAAGCATTTCAAATTTAAATTAAATAAAGCCATAAATCATTGAGAATTCATTAGAGTATTTAATATCGCTTATAAAATCCTTAGCATAAAAAATAAATAAAAATTCTTTAAGCATGCATGTCTTCTTGAGAAAAAATTTTTCGGCAAAATTCGCAAAAAAAAAATTTTTTTCTTATTCAATTATTTTAATAGTCAATTAAAGCCTAGAACGAAAAAATTTATAAAATTATTTTTAATTTATTGATTCAATTCTTTTTATTTGTGATAAAACAAGGAAATAATTAAAATAATAACAATTTGCAAGCTTAAAGTTAAGCTAAATAATTCTGACAACAACTAAAAAAAAAAGGGGGAAATTTTTTTTTTTCTTCGATGAGAATTTTCTAAGGCAAATAAATTTAATATTTAGGAGCATAATTATTATTGTATAATTATAATTTTCGATGATTTTTATTAATGTTTCACTAAACGGCATAATCAGGAGCCTTCAAACAACTAAACGAAAATGAACCTAAAAAAATGTTTGAACCCACAAGAAATTAAGACTGTTTATAAGCTAATAAACAATTAAAAGTTTAAATTGAATCAGTTTTAAGATGTTTTTCTTTATACAAAATAAAGATTCTTTTTTTTCTTCTTTATTGCTATTCAAATCAAAATATATAATCCTTGAAGATAATTTTTCAAGATTTCTACTTTTTATTTTAATGATTACATAACTTGGTACTTCAAAATTTCATGAATGAAAAGTATTTTCTTCTTCTTTTTTATTTATTAATTATTTAATAAAAAATAAAAATTTGTTATTTATCGCTGTTTTTATTTTCTTTCTATTCACCAAAAAAGGTTTAGACATTCAGCTTATTGTAGATCTCTTTTACATTGAATTGCTTTTTACATTAAATTATTGATTCATTTAGATATTATGCTTCTATAAAGTTAAGATTTGTTTAAGACGAAATTTTTAAGGAAGTTTTTCAAGCAACATTTTAAATAAATAGCTAAACAAATAAAGAATAATATATTTGTTTTTTTTAAGAACTCTTGTGAGTCATCAATTTTATTGAAATTTCGAAAATCGAGCCGTTGAATTTTCACTTTTTACAAATTTTATTATAAAAGGAGCGGCGGGATACGTTCGCGATTTCGGGTTGTAACAATGAGTATCAAACTAAGTTTTATTTAATACTTATAGGTAATTAACCGAAAAATAAGCACTTTATTAAATTTATTTTAAATATTTTTAGTATTTTATTTGATTTTGAATATAAACTCCGGTTTTAATTACATTCTTCGATTAATTACCCATTTCTATTGAATAAAACTTTGTGTGTTACAACCCTAGGCCTCGAACGTATCCCGCCAAACCTTTAATAATAAAATTTTTATATAGGAGAGGTCTCCCCGATCCGTTCTCTAGCAAGGAAATACGGTAATAAATTTCAAAACTAAATTCAAAACCGGCAATAATTTTTTTTGAAAACTGATAAATGCGGCATTTATTTCCGAAATTTTTGAAACTATACCCGAATTTAAAGCCAAAAATATTTTTTAAAAAAATTGATTTTTTTATAAATTTTTTTAAAATACATTATTAGTGCTACATTTAACTTAAAATAACAAAAAATACCTCGAAATTTTTCAATTAAAATTTTTGCTCATTTTTCAATTTTCAAAAAATATTATTTTTAGCTTTTAATAAAAAGAATTGGATCTTTAAAAAATTCAATGTGCAAGTTATTGCATATTTACATTTTTTTAAATAAAAATTAAAATTGAAAAATGAGCAAAAATTTTACTTTGCCTTTTTCGAACTATTTCCAGCATAAATGTCGCTTTCATCACTTTTCAAAGATATCGAAAATACTATGCAAATCAGGCAGTTAAAATCCAATTTTTGAATTATATTGAAAGGCAACAAATTGTTAAGACATCACGGTAAATCTTTATCCATATTGAGTAGCTTCGATTCTCTAAGATTTTTGAAACTTCTTCTTTGATTTTTAATATTTAGAAGAAATTTTTGAGAAATGCCATGAAGAGAATTTTTCTACCAAAAAAAAATTTTAAATCAATAATTTCTATTTATTCTTATTTAATATTTAATAAGCCTTATTTTTAATAAGTTTAATCTAATAAAAATAATAAACTAATATTATTTTCTCAAGTGACTATAATCACTAAAATGCCTTGTTCAACACTCTAACTTGATAACAACAAAAAAAATATTGAATATATTTAAATTTCATTAAATTTCTTATGTAAAAATCGATTTCTAACAATAAAATTTTATTTTTAGACTTAAAATGACTTAATAATTATTTTTTAAAAAAATGTTTATCCCTTTTTTCTTGGCAATTTTATTATTTTTTCAATTAAATTTGACTCAGAGTTTCAATTACAATGAAATATTAATTAAAAAACCCTACGAGACAGTATGTGAGGAAACAACAACGACTCAAAAACCCGATTTAATCGATCAATTAAGCGATCAGTGTCCTTTAGAGTATAAATCGAGTAGTTTAAAAACAGGATGTCTATGCAATTTAAACACAACAACACTCGATTGTTTATATTCTAATCGCCTGAACAAAATTCCGGACTTTTTTAACGTTAATTCTAAAAATGAATGGAATATAAATCTCAAGTGTAAAAATTTTACTCATTTGACAAATTTAGAGCCTTTTTTGCCACTAGAGACAATAAATATTTTGGATTTATCATCTCATTTGAATCCTCATGAAAAATGTAAAATTTACCCGAATGAAAATTTGGTCAAAATTGTCAAAATAGGCTCGAAAAATCCCAACTCAAATTTAATCAAATCAAAAAGCCTCAAAATAAATGAATTGAATTTAGAATTAAATAATTTAAATTCAATACATTTGATCAAAAATAACACAAATTATCAACTCAATATTAAAACTTTAAGATTATCGAATAATTTTTTGGAATTTTTAGATATTAAAACCGAATTGGACTTGTGCTATATCGGTTTGGAAAATTTAAATGTATCGAATAATCGTTTAAAACGGATCGAAATTGGTTATTTTGTATTTCTACAACGTCTTAATTTAAGCAACAATTATCTTAGCTCGTTTATTATTGATTTTTATAATACTAAAGATTTTCAAATTTACTACAGTAAAAATTGTAAACTTGAAAATTCAACTAGTCTACACTCAAATCTAATCGATTTAGACTTATCTCATAATTTTTTACCAAGTTTACCTTTTAATTTTTTAAACATTAAATACTTGAGTTTACTCAATTTAAATTTAAGCTCAAATCAAATTAGAGAAATTCGTAATTATGAATTTTCTAGCATGACTTTGTTGGAAAGACTTGATTTGAGCTCAAATTTAATAACTAATGTGGCTAATAAATCTTTTTATAGCTTAAAAAAATTAAAGTATATAGATTTGGCCAATAACTATTTGACTCAAATACCAAAAAATTTATTTCATGATCAAAAAGAAAGCTTAGAATATTTAAATTTAAATCATAATAATTTAACACAAGTGGCCAAAGAGGCATTTAAGTATTTGGGTCATGTTAAATACATGCATTTAAGTCAAAATAAAATAGAAATTCTAAAAAATTACTCATTCGGTTTTATGTTTAATCTAATCGAATTGTATTTGGCTCAAAATGAGATAAATACAATTGAATTGAATGCATTTTATATTGATGAACAGTCTTATTACGGACCTGGTTTGGTTGAAAAATTAGATTTAAGCTTTAATAAATTGACTTATCTTGATAAATCAATATTTTCTTATTTGACAAATTTAAGATATTTAATTTTAAATAATAACAAATTGGAAAGAGTTGATACCAGTGTTTTTCAAGGTGTTAATTATTTGATAACTCTTGATTTAAGACTTAATTATTTGAAAAGTTTAGATTTTTTATTGAGTAGAAATTTTTCTAGTTTAAGAAATTTGAAATTATCGAATAATTTGATCGAGTTTTTAAGACCAGGACAATTTAGTTTTTTGAAAAGTCTTAACTATTTAGATCTATCCGGAAATAGACTTAAATACATAAATTCGTGTGCATTTTATGGTATTCAGAATACAATCAAAAAATTATTTTTAAATTATAATTTAATTAGTCGATTGAATACGTGCGCTTTTACATTGGCATTTAAGAATTTAAGATTTGTACAAATAATGCATAATCCATTGAATTGTACGAATAATTGTGAGTTTTTTTTTACTGTTTATAATCCGCCGTATTCGATAAATTATCAGGGTGTCGAGTGTGTTAATAATACTCTATCGTCTGATAGAGAATGCTCACAAAAGCATTATGATAAAATATTTAGTAGATGTAAATTAGAGGCACAAACGAATGATTGTTCGACATTGGCTAATGATTTGAGTAATACTTTTCAAAATGATGCTTATTTTGAATATGATTATGTGAATATGGAAAGAAGTTTATCGGAACATTTTGAAACTAATTGGGGAATTAAAGCTAATTTTAACATTATTATTACAGTTTTTGTTTTGTTTATAAATATTATTATTTTTAAAATTTAATTTTTAGTTTTGACTATTGAATTTTAATAAAAGTTAAAAATTAGATATTTTTTTCTTGCTAAATATTTTAATTTTCCCAATGTACAATACAAATTAAAATCTAACTTGAATGGGCTCTGTACAGTAAATTTCAATTCGTCATTTCAATTCATTCAAACTGCTACAGTCAAACCTCTTTAATCCGAACAACAAAATTTCACCAAAAATATGTACGGACTAACGAAAATTCAGATTACGAAATATTTTTTCCAATGAAAAGTGCAGATTTTTTTCGAAAAAATTATTCGGATAATCGAGGATTTCCGGAATATCGAAGTTCGGATTAAAGAGGGTTGACTGTATAATTTTTGAATGGAAAGTGATAAATTTATTCTGTAAATTGCTACAAAGTGTAACAGTTTTGTAACACCAAAAAACACA